>CM059190.1:49289903-49321288 GCA_030323885.1 Branchipolynoe longqiensis | reverse complement strand
TCACACACTGTCCACTGTGTGTGCTACCAGTGCACCATACTCACACACTGTCCACTGTGTGTGCCACCAGTGCACCATACTCACACACTGTCCACTGTGTGTGCCACCAGTGCACCATACTCACACACTGTACACTGTGTGTGCTACCAGTGCACCATACTCACACACTGTCCACTGTGTGTGCTACCAGTGCACCATACTCACACACTGTCCACTGTGTGTGCCACCAGTGCACCATACTCACACACTGTCCACTGTGTGTGCGACCAGTGCACCATACTCACACACTGTACACTGTGTGTGCTACCAGTGCACCATGCTCATACACTGTCCACTGGGTGTGCTACCAGTGCACCATACTCACACACTATCCAGTGTGTGTGCTACCAGTGCACCATACTCACACACTGTCCACTGTGTGTGCCACCAGTGCACCATACTCACACACTGTCCACTGTGTGTGCTACCAGTGCACCATACTCAAACACTGTCCACTGTGTGTGCCACCAGTGCGCCATACTCACACACTGTCCACTGTGTGTGCCACAGTGCACCATACTCACACACTGTCCACTGTGTGTGCTACCAGTGCACCATACTCACACAAAAACTGTCACTGTCTTTCACCAGTGCACCATACTCACACACTGTCCACTGTGTGTGCTACCATTGCACGATACTCACACACTGTCCAGTGTGTGTGCTACCAGTGCACCATACTCACACACTGTCCACTGTGTGTGCTACCAGTGCACCATACTCACACACTGTCCCCTGTGTGTGCCACCAGTGTACCATACTCACACACTGTCCACTGTGTGTGCCACAGTGCACCATACTCACACACTGTCCACTGTGTGTGCTACAGTGCACCATACTCACACACTGTCCATGTGTGTGCCACAGTGCACCATACTCACACACTGTCCACTGTGTGTGCTACCAGTGTACCATACTCACACACTATCCAGTGTGTGTGCTACCAGTGTACCATACTCACACACTGTCCACTGTGTGTGCTACCAGTGTGTGTGTCCCGCGTCGCTGGTGTACACACGATAGCATTGTTTCATTATGTGTGCAATGCGCTCTCACCGTCCGCTAGCAGCGCCAGGAGCCTAATTAGTGGCCTGCTGGGTCACAGAGCCTAGTGGCCTGCTCGGTCACAGAGCCTCGGTATCTCAGAAGACTCGCGCAGTGTGCAAGGAATCCTCTTCGCAGGAAGCAGATGTCGCTTTCAGTGTTTTGGTCCCTGTCTTGCCTGACTGAGTTGATAGATGGCCGCTAGTACCTTACACAATCGAACTGCATCCTCTCACTTATTCATGTGCGTCATAGTAAATGAACCTTTTCAGGCGAATCTTCCCAGCCGAGCCTCCGTAAATAAATAAGTGCCACAACGTAGGCAATATGGCAATGCATCAGGTAGCAAACGGTTATTGCCTGATATGGGGTTTGCTGCCAGAGGATCGGCGAGGTTTAATAATAAGCATTGCAGTGGACCAGAAGGTGACATAATTGGCAGGGTTTTTGGCAGAGGGTATAATGGGTAAAATTCTGTACCATTAAACTTTCTGTTGGTACAAACGACTCTGTACCATAAAATTGTTGGGATAACTTTTGTTAAAGGCCCTTCAAGGAGCCAGAGACAACAAAGCCTCCTGACCCCAGAACCCCTTACCCCCTTACCCTCATTGTGTGTACCCTCAACTTATTGAATAGTGGAAACCCTGTTTGGAGAAAACAAATCTGTACTTGTCACTACCTAGCCCGACGCATGCCATTACTGCCGCTCTTTTTCACATATTAGTACATGTATAAAGATTTCAGTATATCCTGGAATATATATCTTGACAATTGCCCTTGTTCATATATTAACATCCTGATTTCAGTATATCCTTGAATATATAACTTGACAATTGCCCTTGTTCATATATTAACATCCTGATTTCAGTATATCCTTGAATATATAACTTGACAATTGCCTTTGTTCACATATTGACATCCTCATTTCAGTATATCCTTGAATATATAACTTGACAATTGCCCTTGTTCATATATTAACATCCTGATTTCAGTATATCCTTGAATATATAACTTGACAATTGCCCTTGTTCATATATTAACATCCTGATTTCAGTATATCCTTGAATATATAACTTGACAATTGCCCTTGTTCATATATTAACATCCTGATTTCAGTATATCCTTGAATATATATCTTGACAATTGCCCTTGTTCATATATTAACATCCTGATTTCAGTATATCCTTGAATATATAACTTGACAATTGCCTTTGTTCACATATTGACATATGCAGTCAGTATATCTTTGGATATATCACCACTAACTTTCCAATTGCCCTTGTTGTCAGCAGGCTTGGCTGACGACACCTTGCTGTAGACGATGCACCTGGATTGTGTTGGCACCTGACTGTAAATAGACAGCATGGTAGACTGGACCAACCAGAAGCGGTTTGCAGACCTGTTTTCGCGGCTGCAGATTCCCTTCCAGGGGCGCTCGGCCCCCGTCAAGGTGATCGAACCGCAGCCGCCTCAAATCAAGCGTAACATGCTCAACTCGGGCAAGTCCAAGAAAGCTGTCTGCCCACATAAGAAAACAGATTTCAGGCATAGCCTTTGGATCATGCAACGAAAAGGTAGCATTATGTTTTCTTCATGTTATCGTAGGCTTCCATAGATGAAAGACAATGCATCAGTTGAATGGTTGCGTAAATCCTCAGGCTGGCCTCCCCGAAAGTGTGAGGAAAGCATCAAATTTTCTAAACCAAAACGCTGACCTAGAATTGATTCTGCATATCTAACTTAGATATTGATGCATTTATTTTTAAAGCATTTGTTCCTACATAGAAGGGAATACCAAGTCGATTTAATAGAACATGTTACTCCAGAAGCCTATGGTGTCAGTGTTTTGGTGTGCTTGCCAAAATTAATTTGGCATGTTTGCACTTCAAATATCTCAAAAGTTAGCCATTTAAAATAAAAGTTATGTCAAACTAAAGTAAGGTAGATTATAACGATCAACTGTCTCAGAAAATGACAGGAAGTCCAGAGGAAGAATTGAAGTGAGGATGGAATTCGTTAGGCAGTGGGTGGGGTTACCTGTTAGTTGTTAGTTGTTAGTTGTTAGTGAAAATTAGTGGTTAGTTGGTAGTGGTGTCAGGTTAGGTGTGGGGACAAGGTGGGGCCTGCTAGTCCTCGTCAGGGTGTCGGCGACCGACAGCATTGATGATATCTCTGTTCTGGTGGTAGAAGCGAGCAAGTCATCTTGTTTTTTGTTTTTTGCATTCTCTCTGAATTCCTCAACACTATGCCAGTATAGATAAACATTGCACGCTGGAACCACCCAGCTAACAAAGGCGCTCGGCATTATTAGGATAGGGCAAGCAGTGGAATGAGGAAGACCAATCGTCCGTGATTGAAATTTCCCCTGATTAATCAACTTATGTACCAACAAAAAATAAAGGGTCATACTAAGGTGTGACATGGGCACCAAAGATGCAAACCTTCCAAATAATAGCAAAAAAACGTTCCAAATAATAGCATAACCCATGTTCATAATTATAAAGGTTTACATGTTGTGCATAAATCAGAGTTGAAAAATAACTATTTCACTTTTTGATTTAGATCTTATAAAAATTAAGCAATACATTAATATCACTTGTGTAACATGGCAATTAAAGACACATCCAGAACATCATTTTAACATACACAACAATGTTAAACCAGATTTTATTGATTAGAGTTAAGCAACCAAGATTATGTCTTACAAGAAAAAAGTCTAAAAAAAGTTAAGGTAAATACGTAGTGTTGATGTATAAATCTTTCCTTTAGCACAAAATTGGACAAGTATACTTTTGATATCTTTTGTGGGATAGTATAACTATAAGTATATGGAGCCTTGATAATACACAGAGAAAACAATAATTATTTGGCTTGCTATCAATAAAAGAAAGAATTAATTATCAGCATGATAACATGGAAACCAAATATGTGGTGCCAGATTTAGAGAATAACTCATATGTATATGATGCATAAGAAGTATGCAAGTATAAAAAATCAAGTTGTCTGTACCTCACTCAGCATGATTATCAATATATTGCTGGGTGGCGCCACCACGCGCCTGTCCACCACACTAAGGACACACACACATATGTGAAATCCTTTCTTGCAGCACTGAGGGACAAGGCACGAAAGACTCGTTTTCGAGTTGCGTTTGGCAAACAGCCCAAGGGGAGTACAGTGACAGTGGACACTTCAAATGCACGCTCCAACTTGGATGTGTTGCGGCTGTGTATTAAGGAACTAGGATGGAGAGAGGTGAGTTGACCGACGCAGTCGAAGAATGCTGTTTGCTGATTACAAGGGAAAGTTTGTTTAGAAGTTATAATTTAAATTATTTCGTTACGTTTGTTGATTAAATGGGGGGGGGGGGGATTTCAATCACAGACAATTGGTCTTCCTCATTCCACTGCTGCCTTGCCCTATCCTAGTAATGCCGAGTGCCAGGCTTGGTAACAATTAGTATACATTTTCTTTTTAATTCATTGATTTGACTCAGCCAGGTTTCAAACCCAGGGTTCGATTCCCATGACCTGCCACATGATAAGTGGGTGATCAACTCATTCGGCCATCCTGTCTGATGAACAACAATTTCTTTTCAGCAACATCTAGGGTCATAGCAGGGTGGATATCGACTTGTCACAGTGTGCACTCATGGCAATTTCATAGTGTTGCCTGGGTGACCAGACAACCAGCACCATGACGCAATATCCCACTCAGTCACCTTATCCTGATACCGACTAAGCCAGTTCTATCCCTATCCTATTAATGCTGGGGGCCAGGCTCATGCTAGGTATCGATGAGTATTAATTTAGTAAGTTATTGGTTCGACTCGGGCTGGGGGGTTTTGAACTCATGAAATGCCACAGGGGAAGCCAGCCAATACTCTTACATCTTAGTGATTGTGCCATCCCGTCTGGTGGGTAGTATGCCGCGAGTCGATGTGTACAATATGGGCGGGGAGGCAGATGGTGTCTGGTGTCTGGTGGGTAGTATGCCGCGAGTCGATGTGTACAATATGGGTGGGGAGGCAGATGGTGTCTGGTGTCTGGTGGGTAGTATGCCGCGAGTCGATGTGTACAATATGGGTGTGGAGGCAGATGGTGTCTGGTGTCTGGTGGGTAGTATGCCGCGAGTCGATGTGTACAATATGGGTGGGGAGGCAGATGGTGTTTGGTGTCTGGTGGGTAGTATGCCGCGAGTCGATGTGTGCAATATGGGCGGGGAGGCAGATGGTGTCTGGTGTCTTGTGGGTAGTATGCCGCGAGTCGATGTGTACAATATGGGTGTGGAGGCAGATGGCGTCTGGTTCGGGCTACTTGTGCCAAGTCCTGTACTGGTAAGTAAATTACACTCACTTATGTGAGTGGCTGAGATATCGATCATCTATGTACAGTGCATACATTATTTATCAGTATTACTTTAAGCATCTAATACTATTTGTTGCTTAAAGTTGCATAGTCCGATGGTTTTGAGTTTCTGTCATTTTTCTGAGATAAATATATTAAATTGATTGTTATAGTCTGCCGTAAATGGCTAACTATTTGAAGTTCAAACATGTAAAATTAGTTTTGGCAAGCATGCCAAAGCGCTGACACCATAAGCTTCTGCAGTAACAGGTTCTATTAAATTGACTCAGTATTCCCTTCTATGTGGAAACAAATGCTTAATAAGTGCATCAGTATCCAAGTTAGATATGTGAAATCAAATCTTGATAATTGGTTTGGTTTTGGACATTTGATGCTTCAGCAGTCTAACTCATGTATGCAGGTATTGCAATACCTCAGGGAGTTTGACGCCCCTGCCCTGCAGAGTTGTAAACCACTGCCTTGTGGTACAGGTTCTTGACAGAACCGAAGGCTAAGGGAGCAAACCCTAAACAGAAAACCATGTCACTGTGGCAGCATTAAGGGCGGTTGATGTATGGAACTCCCAACATCTCCCGACCAGCCACTGCAGGGACAAATAGTTTTGCGCCTGTCTGGACATGTTCTTGCCGGTGTGAAACCTCTATTTGCTCCCCGAGAGAGTGCCGCTGGTAACTTGCAAAAGCCAGCAGCACTTCAACACTTTTGCAGGCAGCTTTCATGAAATGTACTTAGCTAAATGGAGAGCGGCAGTCAAGTAATGAAAGCAGTCTTTGTCGCATTGTGACATATTTGTTTTAATGATACAAACACAGTAGGTTGTTGATACTTTATTCCTTTACGTTGAAGTAGCTTTATTTTAAGGGGTTAATTTCAGTGATATTTTAAGTGAAAACATGACAAATTAATTTTGGTGTGCACGCCGAAATGGTGGACATGGTAGGCTTTAATAGTGTGACAGGTTCTATTAAAGTTGCATAGTCCGATGGTTTTGAGTTTCTCTCATTTTCTGAGATAAACATATTAGGTTGTTCATTATAATCTACCTTACTTTGGTTTGAAGTAACCTTTATTTTAAATTGCAAACTTTTGAGATATTTGAAATGGAAACATGCTAAATTAATTTTGGCAAGCTTGCCAAAACTCTATTACCATAGGCTTCTGCAGTAACAGGTTCTAGTAATTGACTCAGTAGTCCCTTCTATGTGCCGGTAAATGTTTAATAAGTGCATCAGTATCTAAAGTAGATATCTAGAATCAAATCTAGATAATTGTTTTGGTTTTGAAAATTTGATGTTTTCATCGGACTATGCAGCTTTAAACTGAGTTAGAATTGATGCAGTGATATAGATTCAATGAGAGCACCAGTATCTAAGTTGGATACGGTGGGTCAAATCTAGGTCATTGTTTTAGTTTAGAAAATGTTGACATCATTGGATTGTGCGGCTTTAAAGCTGCATAGTCTGATGAAGCGTCAAATTGTCAAAACCAAAACAATTATATAGATTTGATTCTACATATCTAACGTCGATATCATTGCACTTATTACACATCTGTTTCCACATGGAATAGAACGCAGTCAATTTAAGAGAAACTGTCAACTGCAGAAGCCTGTGGTGTCAGACGTTTCGTGTGCTTGCCAAAAGTAATTTATCATCTTTACACTTCAAATATCTCTAAGTTAGCTATTTAAAATAAAAGGTACTGCAAAATAGATAAGAGTAATGTAGATTATAACAACCAACTGAATATATTTATCTCAGAAAAATGACAGAAACTCAAAACCATCGGACTGTGCAACTATAAATAGAAGTCTCAGGTTAGCTGACACAAAACAGACTTGTCAATCATGTTGCGCAAACCTTTTGATTGCTTTCATGATTTCTTGTAAGTACATGAAATCCTTGAATTCCACTGCTCGTTCATTCCGAAGTTGGCACCCAGTTTTTTAAATACATTTTTTGTATAAATATTTTATTCATCAGAATATATCAGTCAGCAGTACCGAAGCATTGGTCATACAGTCATACATGGTGAGAATTATTTACACAATTCTTTTGATGGTGATGGTTTGTTTGCTGCTTTGTTTGTCGGAGACTTTGCGTCCTAGCAACATCTAAGGTCTCATTAGGGCGGGTACCAGTCATAATAGTTCCAAAGTGGTTGCTAGTTTTATGGTGGGTTCTTCTGTCGTAAGCATGATGGCTAACCTGGAAGGACAAAGTGACGAATAAGGAAATACTCAAACGGATGGGGCTGCCCGCTATGGAAGATCTTCTGATCAAAAAGAATCTCCGGTGGACTGGACACCTCATGAGGATGTCATCAGACAGGCTACCAAAGCAGATCCTTTATTCCCAACTGTCTTCTGGCTACAGAAAGAGAGGGCGCCCCCGTCTACGGTTCAGGGATACCATCAAGAGAAACCTGAAGCTGAGAGACATTAAGATCGACTCATGGACGCAACTCTCACAGCAGAGAGCTAAATGGAGAGCAGCAGTCAAGTAATGAAAGCAGTCTTTGTCGCATCGCGACCGACAGCATGATGATGAAGCATGATGGCCGAAATGGTAGGAGTGCTGGCAGAATTCAGTTTGGGAGGTTGTGGATTTGAATCCCGACCGAGTCAAAGCAATGACTTACTAAATTGATGCTTGTCGCTACCTAGCCTGGTGTTCGGCATTAATAGATTAGAACAAGGACTGGTTAGCTCAATATTAGGATAATGTGACTGAGTGGGATATTGGGTGATAGTGGTGGCAGCCTCATCTTCCAGTGGGGCAGCACTATAAAGTCACCATGAGAGCGCACTATCACAAGTCGGTACCCGTTCTGATATGATTTTAGATGTTGCCAGGACATAAGACCTCAACAAACACGTATCTGTCCATAACCATATTATTTTCTTCTATGGGGTGAACTGTCTCTTTGAGGCACATCGTATATTTAAGAGGTGCCCTCTATTTGTATGCCCTCTTTGGTGTGCCCTCTATTTGTGTGCCCTCTGCATGTGCCCTCTTTCGTGTACCCTCTATTCACTTACCCTCTATTCATGTGCATTCTATTCATGTACCCTCTATTTATGTATGCTCTATTCATGTGCCCTCTAAGCATGTACCCTCTATTTGTGTGCCCTCTTCATGTGCACTCTATTTGTGTGCTCTCTATTCATGTTCCCTCTATTCATGTGCTCTCTATTTGTGTACCCTCTATTCGTGATCCCTCCATTAATGTGTCAGTACTTGTACCCTTTATGTGTGTGCCCTCTATTCACGTGCCCTCTATTCGTGTGCCCTCTATTCGTGTACCCTCTATTCACTTACCCTATTTCCATCTGCATTCTATTCATGAACCCTCTATTTATGTATGCTCTATTCATGTGCCCTCTATTCATGTTCCCTCCATTCATGTTAACTATATTTGTGTACCCTCTATTCATGTGCCCTCTATGCATGAACCCTCTATTCATGTGCCCTCTATATGTGTCCTCTATTTGTGTCCTCTATTCATGTGCCCTCTATTTGTGTATCCTCTATTCATGTGTCCTCTATTTGTGGTTCAGATTCTATACTATGCGCATCTTACATTAGAGGCACATCCTCAACTAAAAGTGCCTGCCCTCTTTGATGTGTGGCTTTTAAATTAGAGCCGTGGCTTCCATTGACGAGGGAGCGGGACGTAGCCCAGGAGGTAGAGTGTCCACCTGTGAAACTGTCGGTAATTGGATCAATCCTTCTCAGTGGACCCACTTGCAGTTTAGGCTATTTTCTGTTCCAACCAGTGGTCCACAGCTGGTTCATCAAAGGCTGTGGTATGTGCTGTCCTGTCTGTGGTAAAGTGTGTATAAAAGACCCCTTGCTACTTATCGGAAAGAGTAGCCTATGTAGCGGCAGCGTGTTTTCTCCAAAGAAATATGTCAGAATGACCATATGTTTGATGTCCAATAGCTAATGATAAAAACCAATATGCTCTCGATGCGTCGTTAAATAAAACAGACTTTACTTTACTTTTTCTATTGAAAGGGGAATCTGATCTGAGTGTGTCGTGCCCTCAGTGTAATGAGGCGCGATGTTCAATCAATCAATAGGATACAGCTATAATAGGCCTTGGACCTGTTAGCCGCTCTTAATTAACAGAAATGGAGACAGTTCTTCAGATGTGGTCGATCATAGCAACTGTCACTGGCTCCAAGATATATGTAATGCTTGACCAGTATGCATCCAGTCGGGACTTGAAACAGTTCACTGACTCTGCTGCTACGACACTCTCCGGCAGGTCATTCCACAGGTCAACCACCCTAAAGCCGAAAAAGTTGTGTCGCAGGTCCAGTCTGGAGTACTGTTACTCATCCTGCAGGGCCAGTAACAATGCATGCTATCACAACCAGGAAGGACTTAGCGGAGACTCCAACTGCTCCCATTTTGTATGAAGACCGCCAATTTTGGATACTCTCTTCCGATATTACGATTCCATGTGCACATCTCCCCATTTTCCCTCTCATCCACCTTAAAAATTGGAATGTTTGTTAGTCGAAAAACTAGGATGTTCGCATCAGATGATGTATACAAGCAAAAATATTCCAAGCAGCTAATATGAAAGGCAAAATCCGCTACTTACAGCAGCTTAAAGACATCAGCCGCTCACGGTGGAAAGCAGAGCCTAGAAAGTAACACATAGACACATGCTGGGATACATGGTGGCACTTGTATGAACAAGTATATAATATTTGTCTCAGAAAAATGACAGAAATCCAAAGCCATCGAACCCTTTAAAATAACAGTTGCTTCGAACTAAAATATAATAAGGTATAATTAGTAATACAATATATTTATCTGAAAATATTGTAAAAACTCAAAACCTGTCGGACTGTGCGACTTTAATATGCGAATATGTTGTTTATTATGGGTGTGTAATCATGCATTTGAAACACAAGTTGCCTACTTTTGTTACACTCATTGATTAAACAGGGTAAATTTCAATCACGGACAATTAGTCTTCCTCATTCCACTGCTCCTTGCCTTATCCTAGTAATCAGGGTTCAGGTTATGGTAATGCCGAGCACCAGGCTAGGTAGCTTACATGTGGAGTAAGTAGTCCGTACATGAGCTCCACCACCTTGCGGTGGCTGCATGGACTGCGCCGTCTACTGTCACAGTTCTTCTGCGTCAGATGGCAGCACGCTGGCCGGCCTGCAGTCCCCTGAGTGAACTACCCTCTACTGCTTCCTGCTAGCATACCCCCTACCTTGAGAGGTGACGTGGTCATGGTCATTGAGAGAACCACAAAGCACTTCTCCCTTCCGCAGCCTGCCGATCACACCTCACCCACACCGGACGCACTGGCCTAATCGGTAGAGCGCGGGCCTCGCGTGCGGAAGGTCGGGAGTTCAGTTCTCGGTCGAGTCAAACCAATGACTTTAAAATTGATACTCGTCGCTTCCTGGCCTGGCGCTCAGCATTAATAGGATATGGAAAGGACTGGTTAGCTCGGTATCAGGATAATGTGATATCGAGTCATGGTGGTAGCGGCGTGATTTCCCAGTGTGGCAGCACTATAAAGTCGCCATGAGTACACACTGTCACAAGTCGGTACCAATCTTGATATGACCTCAGATATTGCTAGGACGTAAAACAACAACAACCAACCGCCTCACCGACATCAATTTCTCCTCACCCATTGGCTTGTCCAAACTATCAATCAACCCTCGACCAATCACATCTCGACTCTTACCACGCTTCATGTAGGGTTGCCAACCCTAACGGTTTCACAGTAAGGTGTATGATATGTGATGTCCCCATCACCACCTTTTTTTATTCAATTTGTTAAAATTTCAGTTGAATAATATCTGTTTTCAGCACCGAGGCTGAATTGTCCAATTTTGGAAACCCTGCAATAGCATTAATATAGTAATATTATATAAATCTTACGGATTATTATTCAAAATGCACCACAGAACATCTAAGATTTAACTAATTGTCTGGGGAACTACCCCCATAACCCCCCCCCCCCCTCCCTCCCCCCAGATATAACATCCCTTAAGATTTTCCACCTTTTCATTTTCCAATGTTGGTAACCCTGTTCCTGACCTTTTGCACTACTCTTGGGGGGTTCGTAACCTTATGATGGTTACGGGCTGCAGAGTTGCAGCAATATAGAAAGTCCACTGATAAATCGGTCCAATCTTTGGATTGAAGATCAAACTTTAGGTGGGGCAGTTGCAGAAGCGGGAATCTCTTTACAACAGTTAACGAACAGTCGTTGACGCGGCTCCAGGTCACTCCAGCCCAGCGGTAGACAGTGCACATGTATCCAGCAGCAAGGGGTTCCAAGGAAGGGACAGGTAAAGGCAGGTTCAGCACCGAGGACAAAGCAAGACAGCGAAAAAGGAAAAGGGCCCCACCCAAGCAAACAACTCCCTTGATCAGGGGGCGGAGTAAGCCCGGGAGAAAAAAAAAGAAAGGGTATAATAGAGGAAAGAGAAATGAGGAGAGTTGAGTCAAATGCCATGTCTCTTTGCTCTATGGTGACCAGCCAGCAAGCCAGAGACACACAGGAGTAAGAGGCAGAAAGTGAAATGCTTGCCAGCTCCCCCTCCAGGAACTCTTTTCAGACATAATCAAGGAGGAGCGAGGCACAGCGGAGAGGAGAAGAAGAGGTGTGGACGAAGTGCGGCCCCTTGCTTATTAGTCAGTCATCACTGACCACGCCTTCTCACCCACCCACCCACCTCTGCCTGATGTTAGGCGCTGGCCGAATCGGCAGAGCGCAGGCCTCCCGTGCGAGAGATCGGAAGTTCGTTTCCCAGTCGAGTCCAACCAATGCCTTATAAAATTGTTACTTGTCACTTCCGAGCTTGGGGTTCGGCATTAATAGGATAGGGCAAGGATGGGTTAGCTCAGTGTCAGGATAATGTGTCTCGATGGGATTTTGGGTCATGGTGCTGGTGGCCTGATTTCCCAGTGGGGCAGTACTATAAAGTCACCATGAGTGCACACTGTTACAAGTCGGTACCGGTCCTGATATGACCTTAGATGTTTCCAGGATGTAAAACTCCAACAACCAACCAACCTCTGCCTGATAGTTTTGATATACTATATGGAGTGGGACGTAACTCAGGCAGTAGCGTGTCCATCTGTGAAGGTTTGGGTCATCCAATCGAATCCTGCTCAGTGGACCCATTTGCAGTCTGGGCTATTTTCTGTTCCAACCAGTGGTTCACAACTGGTTCATCAAAGGCTGTGGTATGTGCTGTCCTGTCTGTGGGAAAGTACATATAAAAGATCCCTTGCTGCTTATCGGAAAGAGTAGCAGCAGGTTTCCTCCACAAAGAAATATGTCAGAATGACCATATGGTTGATGTCCAATAGCCGGTGATAAAAATCAATATGCTCTAGAGGCGTCGTTAAATAAAACAAACTTTCATATACTATATATACTCGAGTAAAAATCAATCTCATGTCGACTCCGACCCTACTACTTTTGGCCAAAAGAATAAATCAGCAATTTTCCATAGACCTTGTGTAAACACTGTTACAAAATCATCATGAATTTAAGGCAAATCTACATTATTGCTAATAGTTAAACAGTGTTATTTCAAATAGTTCAGCAGTTAAACGTGAAGATTTAGGTTGAAGCATGTGCCTACGTTACTTTACCCTATATAGCTGTACTGTAGCCTGCCCTATAACTGTACTGTAGCCTGTCCTATAGCTGTACTGTAGCCTGTCCTATAGCTGTACTGTAGCCTGACCTATAGCTGTACTGTAGCCTGTCATATAGCTGTACTGTAGCCTGTCCTATAGCTGTACTGTAGCCTGCCCTATAGATGTACTGTAGCCTGCCCTATAACTGTACTGTAGCCTGTCATATAGCTGTACTGTAGCCTGTCCTATAGCTGTACTGTAGCCTGGCCTATAGCTGTACTGTAGCCTGCACTATAGCTGTACTGTAGCCTGTCATATAGCTGTACTGTAGCCTGTCCTATAGCTGTACTGTAGCCTGTCCTATAGCTGTACTATAGCCTGCCCTATATCTGTACTGTAACCTGTCCTATAGCTGTACTGTAGCCTGCCCTATAGCTGTACTGTAGCCTGCCCTATATCTGTACTGTAGCCTGCCCTATATCTGTACTGTAGCCTGCCCTATATCTGTACTGTAGCCTACCCTATAGCTGTAATGTAGCCTGTCCTATAGCTGTCATGTAGCCTGCCCTATAGCTGTACTGTAGCTGTACTGTAGCCTGCCCTATGGCTGTAATGTAGCCTGCCCTATAGCTGTACTGTAGCCTGCGCTATAGTGTGGATGCTTGCTGCTTACAGTAAAACACGGTCTCATAGTGACCTCTGTTTTGACTTACAGCGAGCATTGAGTTCAGTAATCTCATCTCTTCGAAAACAGTAATTGTAGTTGAACCCCTAATGTCAGCTTTCATTTTTTTTTTTAATTTCACTTTCGCATGAGGATATACAGTAACTCATCCAATCAACACACGACCAGTCCCGGTCGCCGAATCGATAGAGCGCATGCTTCCCATGCGGAAGGTCGGGAGTTCGAATCCCAATCGAGTCAAACCGATGACTTATAAAATTGATACTTGTCGCTACCTAGCCTGTCAATCAATCAATCAATAGTTCCATCCTCTAGTCGAGGGTTGGATGCAATGGTTCTCCACTTGTCCCGATGTTGTGCTGTTCTGATAGACTGTGAATAATTCAAGCCTGTCCACTGTGAAATATTTGTAAACCATGATGTTCTTGGTCTCCCTCTCCCTCTGCTGCCATTCACCTTCCCTTCCAACAATGTACGGTATATTGAACTCTGACGAATGATGTGGCCAAAATAAATAAGTTTCTTTGTCTGTATAGTGGCAAACAAGCTTTTCTTATTTTTAATTTTTCTGAGAACTTCTTTGTTGGTGATCTTCTTTGTCCATGATATTTTCATCATCCTTCGATAAGTCCACATCTCAAATGCTGCTAAACGTTTGTACATTTTCTTAGAGATTGTCCATGTCTCTGCCCCATACATTAGAGTAGACCACACATAACACTGAAGAATACGCTTCCTTGTTTGTATTAATATCTTACTTGATGTTAACACTCTATACATTTTGGAGAATGTTGTTCGGGCTATTGTTATCCTTCTTTTAATTTCTTCCTCACATCTCCCATCATTTGTAATCTTTTGTCCGAGATATATGAATTCGGATACTTGTTCTATGTTTGTGCCATCTATGGTTATATTGACATTTGGTTTATCTGTCTTTTTACTTATAACCATTGTTTTGGTCTTCCTGGCATTCATCTTCATGTTGAATAGTATTCCAGCTTTATTGATTCTATTCACTATATCTTGTAGGTTTTTCTCACTGTCTGCTAGTATTACACTGTCATCGGCATATCTAAGATTGTTGACGTTCATGCCACCTATTGTCACTCCCTTGCAATCTTCAATGTGTCTGAAAATCATCTCTGTGTACAGGTTAAATAGACATGGTGACAATACACACCCCTGTCGAACTCCTCGTTTAATCATAACTTCATCCGATAGGCCCTGCTCCATTTTTATAAATGCATGTTGTGTCCAGTATAAGTTCACAATTAGTTTAATGTCTTTGCCATTGACACCAATATCTTGTAAACATTTGATTAACAGTTCATGATTGACTCGGTCGAAGGCCTTCTCATAGTCAATAAAGCAGGCATAAACATCCTGGTTCACTTCACAATAACGTTCACAAATCATTCCAGATATAAACCCACTTTGTACGTTACTGATTTGTTCTTCAATTTTCTGTCTGTTTCTCAGTAAAATTATTTTCAGGATCATCTTCAACATATGACTCATCAGGCTTAGTGTTCTGTAACTTGGCATTAATAGGATAGAACAACGACTGTCACTTGGCATTAATAGGATAGAACAAGGACTGGTTAGCTCAGTATCAGGATTGCGCACGCACACACACACGCACACACCCACACACGCGCGTACAGCCAGTGAACGTTTTCACTAATCCCCACTGCACCATTTTCTACTCTTCCACCCCCCCCCCTCCCCCCATTGCCATGGAAATAATCAAATTCAACTTTTTTTCAAGACCAAGTTAGAGGTTGCCTGTAAAGTCGTGGTGGGTGTGTGTGTGGGGGGGGGATGTTGATATATTTTTACATTTTTTGTTTAGTGAGCGAATTGACAGTAAAACAGTCCCCCAGGTCCTCGATTGCTTCTTCAATCATTGATGACGTCACGCATGAGGAAGCACGTGACCTAACATCCGGGTCTTAAAGTTTAAGTGCCGTGCATGCTCTAATAGACACGAATAGTTGGCAGTGGCACACATTTCACAATATAATTAATGCAGGAAATTTATAGGTCTCTCTCTCTCTCTCTCTCTGTCTCTCGCTCTGTCTCTCTCTTTTTCTATCCCTTTCTCTCTATCCTTATTTGTCTCTCTCCCTTTCCTGTTCTCTCTTTCCCCCCTCTCCTCCTCTTGCCCTGTATAATTGAAGTTAAAGCGGCCAGCTATCCGCCGCGTGGAAAACAAACGAACTCGGAAATAGTTCAGATGTGTGCCACAGGGGTGGTGCATGCTTAGTACTGAACCTTTCCACTTGGTGGTGTACAGGAGAGTGACCTAGATGAGGGTAATTGGCATTGAGTTTGCTGGAACGCGCAGTGCGAAACGTTAGTTTTATTCAAAATTAATAGAAATCCAGAACCCTAACCTTGAGGAAATATATTTGTGTAATGTGAAATATATGTTAGTACAATTACATTGCATAATTCAATGAGAAACAGATATAGATGAAAAAGTTTTTTTGTTGTTGAATATAAAAAAAGTCCTGCAGTGGAGGGGGTTTGAACCCACACAACCAAACAACTTCTAATCACAAGTCCTACACTCTAACCACTAGGCCACAGAGACCACACATAATTACTACCCTCAGTTCAGGCTATTTGTGTAGAGGACATCACATATAAAACGTGTGTGTGTATGTGTTTGTTTTGTTTGTTGTTGTTTTACATGCTAGCACCATCTAAGGTCATATCAGGACAGGTACCGACTTGTGACAGTGCGCACTAATGGCAACTTTATCATGCCCCACTGGAATACCAGGCCACCAGCACCATGACCTGATATCCCACTCAGTCACATTGTCCTGACACTGAGCCAACCAGTCCTTGTCCTATCCTAATAATGCCAAGCGCCAGACTAGGAAGCAACAAGTATCAATTTTAAAGTCATTGGTTTGACTCGACCAGGATTCAAACTCACAACCCCACGATCTAACAACACGGGAGACGGATGCTCTAACTCGAATCCTGGTCGAGTCAAACCAATGACTTTAAAATTGATACTTGTTGCTTCCTAGTCTGGCGCTCGGCATTATTAGGATAGGACAAGGACTGGTTGGCTCAGTGTCATGATAATGTGACTGAGTGGGATATCAGGTCATGGTACTGGTGGCATGGTATTCCAGTGGGGCAGCACTATAGAGTTGCCATGCGCGCGCACTGTCACAAGTCGGTACCTGTCCTGATATGACCTTAGATGTTGCTAGGATGTAAAACAACACAAAAAAAACGTACGTACGTATGTACGCACATACATATGTACGTACATACGTACGTACATACATACGTATGTACGTACATATGTACATACATACATGCATGCATACACATGTACATACATACATACATACATATGTACATACATACGTACATACATATGTGCATATGTACATACATATGTACGTACATACGTACGTACATACGTATGTATGTATGTACATACGTATGTATGTACATACATACGTATGTCTGTATACATACATACATGCGTAAATACATGTAAATATATGTGTGCGTACGTACGTACGTACGTACGTACGTACAAACCTTTTATATGTGATGTCCTATACACAAATACCCTGAAGTGAGACTACTAATTATGTGGGGTCTCTGTGGCCTAGTGGTTAGAGTGTTGAACTTGTAATCTGAAGTTGTTTGGTGGTGTGGGTTCAAACCCCATCCACAGCAGAACACTTTTTACATTCATCAACAAAAAAAACGTTTTTCATTTTTTCTGTTTCTCATTGAATTATGCATTGTAATTGTACTAACATATATTTTACATTACACAAATATATTTCCTGATTGAACTACTCTAAAGAAGATTGAAAATACCCCAGTTTTACTCTCCCTTATCTCCACTCACCCAGCCATTTTTAAAACAACAGCTGCCAGCAAATGCTTCTGATCCTGTTGCCGGCGAGCACCGCAATTTCAGCCAATCACAGCGCAGCTTTTCCATTGCAAATGGCCGCCGCCTATGGGGGCGGCCATTTTGGACACAACAAACTGCCTTTGCAGTTCAGACTAGCATCGCCCTGGTCCCCTACTCTCCCCACACATACTTGGTTCATTTAAACATAAAAACTAAACAAAGTTGTGCTTGGAGAGCATTTGTCGGAGTACGCGCAGTGTCCCAGCAAGCTATAGCTGGTCCCTTTAAAGCACGCTAATTGTGACGTTCTTAAAGGTGCATAATGCAGTAAACGCGTGACATAGGTAGGGGACACAGACATAGGTAGGCGTGAAGAGGGTGATTGCATCAGGGAGTCTGTATAGGCTAAACCTGTGCACGGCTTATAGCTGGCTTCCGCATCAATCTTCACCAATGTTGTTTTAAGGCGGTCACAATGAGAGTGGTTGATGTGACCAAAGGTAGTCAAAAACCATCAAAGTTAATATGAAATTCAATTTGGTGGGGGGAATTCAAAATTAATATGAAATGTGTACGTAAAGCTAGGATTCCTTACACGCGGTTTGCAGTATGCGAATGCGAATGCGGCAAAACATCAAAAAGCATCTAAGTCAATGGGGGTGATTCCTTACACACGGTATGCGGCATGTGGCATGCGGCATGCGAATACTGAATCGGTCCATGTACCGATCGGTGCAGAGAAACCTGACAACAGTGTTAGACAACAGTGTTAGAGAAACCTGACACTATGTGTGTGTGTGGGTGTGGGTGTGGGTGAAAGGACCCAAACCGTTCGCATGCCGCATACCGCATACCGCGTAAAAAAAACATGCTAATAACAACCCATTTATGGCAAAGCTTCAGTGGAGTACGATGATGCGCGTTGGCAGTACCGCTTAACAGAGGAGTAGTGATCAGAACGACCCTAAGACTTAACCACCATTCGGTATTATATACATGATATATAATTACCCTGATTACCATTATCATCTTCGGGTAGGGCTGACTCGCGTCTACTCTCACTCCTGATAAGCAGGCACATGGCAGGGCTATGAACATCGATACTCACAGCAACATTCGATCACCTTCTCAAGTAGACCGTCTCCGCCAAATACGGCATAAGGACAAGGGCCAGGTCACTAATTGGAAACTGGCTGCCGCGCCTCCTTGCCACTGAGAGTCTGACATTTAACAGCGAGTTCATGACAACCATCGATTCCGGATTAATGTGGGTCCCTGTGGTCCAGTAGCCAAAATAAAACTGCCAAATTAAAAAAAAATATATATATATAAATATAAAACTTATTATTGTTTGGGTTATTTTGTTTTATTTTCAGATTCATTGGTGTAAGCGTGATGTGCTAACAGTCTCTGTAAAATTGTAAGAAAAGTCCAATAACAAATTCCAATGAAAGAAATCTATTAGATCTGTCAAGCAAGTGTTTAACTTGATACATACAATTGGTGAATAAAAAAATTCCAATAAAGAAAATACATTTAGATCTTACCTAATGTATCACCTGATACAATCGGTTAATAAATACACATCCAATAAAAAAATCCATTTAGATCGTGCTTAATGTTTAATTTGATACAATCTCTTAATTAATTGTTTGTGAAATACAGACCCTTGAGTGAGTAATAATAAATGCATAGGGGTAGCAGAGGGGAGGGGGGAATGAGGTGGAGGGGAATGAGGTGGGGGAGGGGGAATGAGGCGGGGATAGGGGAATGAGAGGGAAGGGGGGAATGAGGCAGGGAGGGAAAGATGGGTGGAGGGGGAATGAGGTGGGGAGGGGAATGAGGCGGGGAAGGGGGGAAGGAGGCGGGGGAGGGGGGAAGGAGATGGGGGAGGGGGAAATGAAGGCAAGGAGGGAGAATGAGGTGGGAGGGGAAATGAGGCGAGAGAGGGGGAAGCAGGCGGGGAGGGGGAAGGAGAGGGGGAGGGGGGAAATGAGGCAAGGGAGGGGAGAATGAGGTGGGGAGGGGGAATGAGGCGGGGGAGGGGGGAAGGAGGCGGGGGAGGGGGGAAGGAGATGGGGGAGGGGGGAAATGAGGCAAGGGAGGGGAGAATGAGGTGGGAGGGGGAATGAGGTGGGGGAGGGGGAATGAGGCGGGGGAGGGGGGAAGGAGGCGGGGGAGGGGGGAAGGAGATGGGGGAGGGGGGGGAAGGAGGCGGGGGAGGGGGTGCACTTATTAAGCTGCATAGAAGGGGAATACTCAGCCAATTTAATAGGAGCTTGTATATCATATATAGTTATACATAATTATATATAATTATACATATTTATGCATACCTATACATAATTATATATAATTATTATAATTATATGTAAATGTATGTAATTATATATAATTATATGCAATTATATATAATTATATATGAATATATACAATTATATATATATATATATAGTTATGGCCTCTGTCAAATTTATATAAATATGGTGTCTGTAAATGTTTTGGTAACCTCCCCTCCCCCCACCACTCCCCACCACACACCACGATACATTCAACATAGTCCATATTCGGTTTATTTTTTAAATGGTCTTTAAATCGCATGGCTAAATGTTAATTAAGCGTCACCCGCTGCCCTATTGGCCCCCTTTAATAATGCATCACTTAGTGCCAGGATGTTATCACTAAGCAAGCATTGTTACTGGGCCACACCCAGACTACATAAAGAGCCCATGACAGTCTGACACCCGCCTCTACCGTCAATGCTAGCTAGCCTCGCTCTAGCTTGGTTCCGGCCCAGAAGACCGCGCGACAGTCGCTTGGCACAAAGCATTACATATATGCCAAGAAAATAAAAAAAAACTAACATAGGCTATTAACCATACCAACCAATTATCTATCTGCTACTGAAATGCAGGCAATCAAATACCTTATCAGCAGCCACTGTGTGGTAAGATAACACCAACACTACAACTGGCCAGCATTGAAAACAAGCCTGGGTACCCGGGCTTATATGCTATGGACAGTATAAATACAGCCTCAATAAAAAAACAAAAAAAAAACAACCACAAAAACATCCTCGGCCCATGTAGGGAAGCCAATCAGGGAGGGACCAGTGTAGGTGTTCCTCCATGCAGTGTGTTACTCTGCTGCTGAACCATCAAGGTGTTAAGCCTGTAAGCCATCAAGGCATTAAGCGTTAACATAAACTAGATTTTACCATACTTACAAATCCCGGCATATATTTCGGGATTGATATTTACATTCCCTAAACATGCATGATTCAAATAAGACTCAATGTGAGATGGCGGTACATAGTCATTGCACAATATAACTAAATTATCATGACATTTTTACGTTTTCTTAATCCCAAGCATGGCCACCACTTCACTTCTTTAAATTACGTTTAAATAACCATTATTATTTAAGATAATATCAGGACAATTAGTATTGGTATTTGCTTAGAGAAGTTAGAGCATAACAATGTTAATTTTGATTTCACTGTAAATAATAGATAATATGGAACCGGTAAACACATGCTGTAAAACAGCCATTTCTATCAAACTTACCAGGTTTGTTGTTAGCATTTGTTGTCATCCCGGTGTCGCAGTTTCAAAGCCCGGTCATTTTCAACGGCCCGTATGGACTCAAACTCAAGGCATTGTCAATGGTCGTGAGCAATCTTCATACAGAAAATACAGCAAAAGTGAAATATCTCTAAAACTACACCACTTATTAACAAATCGCTTGGTACACATATAGAAAACATCTTTACCAAAAAGACTGTATTAAATTTATAAGGTTAGGGTTCTTGATTAGTATTAATTTGGAATAAAACTAAGGTTTTGCACTGTGCGTACCATCAAACTCAAGGCATTGTCAATGGTCGCTAGCAATCTTCATACAGAAAATACAGGAAAAGTGATATATCTCTAAAACCACACCACCTAGAAACAAATCGCTTTGTACACATGTAGAAAACATCTTTACCAAAAACATTATATTAAATTTATAAGGTTAGTGACGATGATGTTAGATTTTGACGCATGCGCATGAAACTGACGGGCCGTTGAAACTGACCGGGCTTTGAAACTGCGACACCGGCTCAGTGCATTGTGGGCAGATGATGTAATGCTTTGTGCCAACCCTAAGGACTGTGGTGCCGTCTTTGGGGGCATGAACCAACCTAGTCTCACTGTCTCTGCCTATGGAAAATTACTCTAGAATTAGCTGTCTATTCATCCTTATAATATTAACTCCACGTCTTTATGAACATTCGACAACCCTAACATTGATACAAATTTGATGGAAATAGTATGTTTCCCAATAGCCATAACTCATGGTTCTACACAATTTTAATTCAATTAGACAAAATCGGCAGAGCTAGTGACTGACAGATCGGTCACCATAGCAACTGTGCACTCAGGGTTGGTGAGAAGCCACATGGGGCCGCTCCGTAGGTGTTCTGATTGGTGGGGACCGGAGAGGGCTGTAAACATCAACAATGGCGGCAGCACCACGTGACCTCAAATAGGACATGCCTCCCAAATAAGGGCGCGTGAACGCCAGGGTCTTATTTATAATTGTTAACCGGCCGGCTTGTCACATTATGCTGGTACTGAGCAAACACACCTTTCGCTATCCTAGTAGTGCCAGACACCAGGTGCATGTGCCATATAGTGTTGCACCATCCCTGTGTGTGTACTGTAAGTGCGCTACGTGGATGTTTAGAGTTGTAAGGAGGAGACTTACAACTACAGGGGGACGCGTGTATTGAGGTGCCACACGAGGTAGGCCCAGGTATGGTGATTGCACCAGGGAGCCTAGAAAGACTAATGTTTGGAATACTAACCGGGGTATGGCATACATGTGGATTCGATTCACACTCTGGGCGCAATCAATGTTCCCATCATTTTGCCAAAAAAAGAAAAAAAGAAAAAGAAACAGGACCACCCCCTCTTCACGACAGTGCTATCTCCTCGATATTGCCTTCTATACACTGTATACAGACAGTATAATTTCAGGTTTATTTCTCCTCGATATTGCCTTCTATACAGACAGTATAATTTCAGGTTTATTTCCGCCATATTGACTCTTATTGAACTGAGTCGCCCTGCAGTCAATACTTCCCTAAAGGCCCAGTCAGACCTTACCGGACTGAGTACTGGACACCACCGGACAAAGAATTGTCTAGTCCGTTGGTGACCGGTGTCAAAATGTACCGAAATGTACTGGATGAAACGGACGCTAAAGGCCCAGTCAGACCTTACCGGACTGAGTACCGGACAACACCGGACAAAGAATTGTCTAGTCCGTTGGTGACCGGTGTCAAAATGTACCGGATGAAACGGACGCTAAAGGCACAGTCACACCTTACCGGACTGGGGAACCGGACGAGAACCGGACACTGTCCGGTGGTGTACGGCGATGTCCGGTACATGTCCGGTACCCATCCGGTGGTGTCCGGCGGTGTCCGGTACAAGTTTTGAACATGCACAAAACTTCTACCGGACACCACCGGACTGACGTGTCCGGTTGGTGTCCGGTTTTGTCAGGTTCATGTCCGGTACCCATCCTTACGTGTCCGTTACCCATCCGTTGGTGTCCGGTACCCATCCGTTGGTGTCCGGTTTGCTTCCAGAATTGTCCGGTGGCGAGAACGTCAATAAAATATATATACACTGTAGTAGACGGCACTGACCTCTCGCAAGTAACCACATAGATAGGTAGGCGTGGGTAGTGTGTCGATATCAGGGAGCCTAGGTGGTGTAATGGTTAGCACACTGGCCCGGAATGCAAAGAGATGTGGGTTCGAGTCCCGTTCTATAGACAATATTTCCCATTTTCATCACCCCCCACGACAATACCAAGAAAATCCAAAAAATACAGTCTTGTACATGTCCGGTTGATGGTCGGTCCATCCGGTTCTCGTCCGGTACTCGTCCAGTACGTGTACGGTACATGTACGGTACTTGTCCGGTTGTCCAGTGGCAATTGACCCAATTACGCTCCGTTTCGATACATTTTGTGTACCGGACAGCACCGGACTAGAAAATTCTTTGTCCGGTGGTGTCCGGTACTCAGTCCGGTAAGGTGTGACAGGCACTTAAACGGCCAAGGAACGTACATTAACAAATATCCACCAGATGCTACCCGGACGAAAACCGAATGTCAAACGGACGTACCGAATTGTTCACGGACGCACTGAAAACATATACTGACCGAATTCCCGCATTAAAAAAAAACAACAAAAAAACATCAACAGACTTGGCAGGAAGCAAACCGGAGACGTAACGAAATAGCGAAATAGCGAATGGTAGACAGGAAATGTGAACACTTATTTGCTTGAGTGCAAGTAAATAAGCAAGACAAGGAATAATTAGTAGCATGTGGTGAATAAGGTGTCAAATTTCCCTGGATCATCAGCCCATGCTTTTTCTAATCTATTCTTGAATGAATTTATTGACTCGGCATCAATAACATTTTGTGGGAGACTGTTCCATATATTTATGATCCTGTTTGAGAAACTATGTTGCCTTAACTTTGAAATGGCTCTGGGTTTTACTAGTTTGAGAGTATGGCCCCGACTGCCTTCTCTTTTATTCAAGGTGAAAAATTGGTTCATATCTATTTTATCAAAACCTTTCATAATTTTAAATACTTCAATTATGTCACTTCTTTTCCTTCTGTAGGAAAGGGTGGGAAGTTTCAATTCCCTCAGCCTTTGTTCATAGCGTAAGTCCTTTATAACTGCAACTAATTTTGTTGCACGTCTCTGAACCTTTTCGATCTCCAGAATATCTTTCCAAAAAATTGGGATCCAAATTTGTGGACAGTATTCCAAAATTGGCCTAACAAGAGACTTAAATAGAATGAGAAAATTGTTCTTGTTGAGGCGATGGAAAGTTCTTTTAATTATTCCTACTCTCTGGTTAGCATTTGAGATGATGGTGCTCATTTGTTTCTGAAAGGAGAGTTGGGAGTCGAAGGTTACGCCCAAGTCCTTTTCATAGCTATCTTGTTGCAGGACAGTGTTCTTCATATTATAGGCATAATGAGGATTATTTTTCCCGTAATGAATAATTTTGCACTTCTTTTCATTGAAGGGCAATTGCCATTTCTCGGACCATTGTGCGAGTTTCAGAATATCCTCTTGCAAGAGATTTTTATCTCTTACATCTTTTATTGCTCGAAAGACCTTTGTGTCATCCACAAATATTTTTAGGTTTGATGAGACACTGCCTGGCAGGTCATTTATAAATATTATAAATAATATTGGTCCCAGCACACTTCCCTGAGGTATTCCTGAGGTGACATCCTTAAAGGAAGATTTTTTATTACCTACGACTACCCTTTGCTTTCTCTCAGACAGGAAGTCCTGTATCCATTCAGAAATTGATCCGGATATTCCCAGAGCTTTGATTTTGTTTAATAGTCTTTTGTGGGGCACACTATCAAAGGCTTTGGAGAAGTCCAGATAGATGGTGTCCCATGCCAGGCCATGAACCAGCCAGTCAGTCCAAATTTCCATCACTTCTAGTAGTTGTGTCAGGCAAGATTTGCCTGCAGTGAATCTGTGTTGGTTTGGAGATATCAATCCCAGTTTTTCCAAATGTTCTACGACACGATCTTAGATTATTCTTTCTAGCATTTTACAGCATAGGGAGGTTAAACTCACGGGTCTATAATTTGATGCCAGGCGTTTTGGTCCCTTTTTATGCAGGGGTTTGACATCAGCATCTTTCCATTGTTTGGGTATTTTCCTTTCAAATAAGCTTTTACGGAATAGAGATGTCAAAATAGGTCCAATTTTCTCAGAACACTCTTTGATGATTTTTGCATGGATCCCATCTGGCCCAGGTGCCTTGGAGACATTTAGTTTTTCACTTAATTTTTCTACTTTACCGTCTGTTATATCAACGTCACTGATGAATTCTGTGACTCCTGAATCTGGAGAGGGTGGGATATTATCTGTATTTTCATTGGTAAACACACTGACGAAGAACTCATTGAGTAGTTCAGCTTTGCCTTCATAGTCTAGGATTAGTTTGTCGTCACTATTGGCTAGAGCTGGTATGCCATTGCCATTTTTTAAAATTTATGTCAAGCATAACTCCAGTCTTGGACAATTTTGTCCTCAAAAGTCTCTTTGTGTCCACTGACAATGTCGTTTGCAGCATTCCTAGCAATAATGTATTTTTCCCAATTTTCTAATGTCTTATTATTGAAGTAGATATTCCATGCTTTGTTTTTTAATTTTCTGGCAGTGGTAATATCCCTGGAGTACCAAGGAGGTTGTTTCCTGGTTGTGAATTTTCTTAGTGGTATGTGCCTTTTGATAGCACCTGATAACACATTTTGATGGGTAACGGACATGAACCGGACAAAGCGGACTAAACGGACTTAAAACGGACACCAACTGTACACCTCAGTACGGCGGTGTCTGGTACAAGTTTTTTGCATGTTCAAAACTTGCTACCGTACACACCAGACACCACCGGAGACAAAACGGACACGCCGGATGCCAACTGTATATAAACCGTACGTTGCCGTATTTTACCGTACAGTGTCCGGTTTCTGTCCGGTTCCTCAATCCGTATGTGCCCTGACATGTGCCTGACCCCCACTGACGTGTGCTGACGTGTGTTGCAGTACCCGTTCGGACGGCGCGAGGGCCGGCACTGCGACCTACACTGGCACAGCGCCCACTACCACGAAGACCAGGCCCTGAAAACCGGCTGGGTGAACAAGTTTCCTGGTTAGTCAGCCCGAGAGAAAATACCCGCCCCCATTAATATCCACAGTTAGGCGAAAAAACAACTCAAATTTGTGATCCTCCTTTTGATCACACAAATCAGGGTCGGCCGGGCAGTTTTTATATTTTACTTCCCCCCTCAATCCCCCAGTATTTGCTTTTAAAATATTGGACCACCCTAGACTGATAAAAGGATTACATGTCGCTCATCTACACATCGCATTGTTTTCAGTCAAACAATGAACGCTGTATTCTCATTTAGAAATATATTATATCATACAGTTCTAGCCTTTTAACTGTTTAAATATATTTTTTAATTTTAATCAGGGGCCGGCGATTTTTCAGTCACGGGCGGGGACAATCACGATTTTGTTTTATATTTGGCCTTCATACACAGTTATTTATGTTCAACTAAGGGAATAACACTATTCAGTTTGAACTATTAACGCATTAAATCACCATCGTAACAAGGAAACCAAATATGTCGTGCCCACTTTAGAGAATTTATGGTGTATTTATGCTGCCCATAACGGTTAAGTGTAATGACTTGTTTTCGTCACTAGGAAGTGATAGTGTCGTGGTTCCCATGTTTTATTACTTTCAGTTGTGTAGCTTTCTCCTGCATGCACGACAATAACAATATATATATATATACTTTGGAAAAACTTCCGAGTGAGTGGAGTGTGAGGCCCCGTGCTGGGTAGTCTGGCAGCCAAACATCAAATATGGCCATGACCTTGTTTTGATGGGTTTAGTTTGTTTCTTTGCTTATAATTCATGTTTAGGGTCTCCATAGTGATATCTGAGGGGGTGTGGAGTTCTCACCCTTGAGGAATTTTCTTTTACACAGGAAATTCAAAATGGCCACCATGCCAATTAATTAAATTCTTAATTTGGCCATATTTTCATGATTATTCGAATTAGAAACGTAGTTTTGGTGTCTAATGCTATGTCTTTGGTCCTAATAAATTTAATGGAGTCAACAGTTATGTGCTCTGTGTGGTCAGAAATCTTTAATTTTAAAATGGCCGCCAAAATAATGAACAAAACTCATCAGTGCCGGGGAATATTTATATTAGATAAGATATATTCTGAGTCTTAAGCATTGTTTACTCACATATGAGATTAAATACTACAACCTATCTCAATAAGCGTTGTTAATTAAAATGTTATTTATTTTTATGATTCAAGATTAACCATGAGTGAGACACGCTTCTTCAAGACTAGGTATGAAGGTGCATGTGTGTCACACTGCACCAACTTATCCCAAAACAGTGGACCTGACACCATTGAAAGTATCATTAGGGCTAGCAACATTTATGAAGATGGATTATGCTCTGAACTAGAATGTAAATTTCGTGATGATAGGGAAAATACAACAATAGCATATCACACAAATTGTGTATCAAAATACACCTCCAAAACCAATCTATTCCATCAGCAGAACAGAAAGACAGAACACAATATGGCTTCAACAAAATGACCCAGACATTCTCTGGAGCTGTTCGATTTCAATATGAATTGTCTTTACTGTGGGGACCAATGTGAGGTTGAGAAGGATGAACACAATCCATCACCATGGCAACCTGTATATGTGATAAGGTGCACACACACCAAACTAAACTGAGTTCATAATTAACCAGTGTAATACGAGGGGTGATGAATGGGCTCACCAAGTCAAGTTAAGAGTGCAGTAACTGATTTGCACGAGGCAGAGGCCAGGTATCATGGAGACTGTCGGAGTCGCTTCTTCAATAACAGATGTCCCCCTAATATTGTAGCCAGCACTAACACACCTGCAGCGGAATCTGTCAAGGATGATGGCCTCTGTCATGTCATTAATATCATGTCTACAAATAAGAGTCTGGAACACCATTGACTTGTATCAGCTTTACATTGATAATTCTGGTTCACAGCTTTCTCACTGTACTCTCTTAGCGGCACTTGAGAAACACTTCGATGATGAATTGCTTGTCTTATCATCACAAGTGATCGCAAGTATTATCATATTCAGGTTATATTCTGCACATATACTGAAAGTTGCAAGCGACAGTGATGGTGAAGAGGTGTCTAGAGCAAAGATTGTGAACCTTCCCTGATAGACTTGCCACCTGCACACCCATCTAGCATGTTCACATCTATGGTGAAAGCGCAACACATAGGTCAAAAGATTGGCCAAGAATATGTGCTATTCACATGTGATCAACAACTTTATCGAGTAGTGCTTCAAGTTAAGTGGGATAATCCTTATGTCCTCAACAATGTATACTTATAGCTTGGAGGGATGCACTTAGTAATGAGCTATGTTGGTTCAGTCGGCACACTGGTGGTTGAGAATGGCCTGGATGACACATTGAGTGCTGACTTTGGAGCTGTTGCACAGATGCTGTCAGGCAAGAAGTACCCCAAAATGTCACAGCGTTGAGACTATTGACCGAAGAACTTTTGTGACCAGTATTTCAGGAACATGACGAAATCCATTCCATGGCTGAACTGTTTCACATCTGGGATGATCTGGTTACTCAGAGTCGCACCTCCTGTTTATTGATAAACTGCTTAGTCAAACCAGTGCTCATCATGATGTCCTACATCTGTGCTGAGAGAGAGTCTGACTGGCCCTGCACCTATGCGTGGGAGAAGCTATGCTTCCTCTATTCTTTGCTGCAGGTCATGTGCGCTATGTCAGGTACTCGCTCTACTATTATCAAGGGACAGCACACGATGCACCACACTCCAGGAATATTCAATAGGATTTGGTCGGATATGGCCACAGAAAGCACCTTCATGCCATATGGTTACAGTAAAGCAGGCATCTAGGGAATATGATGATGATGATGATGATATGATGATGATATGTTAACTGAAAGAAATCGTAACTATATGTTGATCATGTAGAATTACTTTAAATGTTGATAGGATATCACACATTGTCTTAGTGTCTTATTGGCATTTTTACTCCAAATTTTAGTAATTTTTTGAAAATTCTAACACATTAATTAAACTGTAATATTATTCTTTATTCCACTCCATCTTCAACTTATTCATGTTTAATGACAAAAATATATGTGTAGTATCAAACTGTGGTATATTATGTTCACTTCAACTATGTAATATAAATATATGGCTTATTTTTGGCCCGCACTCAGGTTTTATACTTTTTCTGGGCAGCCATTTTGAATTTCAAAATATCTAACCACTGATAGCACATAACTGTTGATTCCACGACTGTGTGTAAGGGGTCGGATTATACCCCTGAATGACGTTTCTAGCACAAATAACCATGAAGATATGAACAAATTAAGAATGTTGTCAATTGGCATGCTGGCCATTTTGAATTTCCTGTGTAAAAAATATTCCTCAATGGTGAGAACTCCACTCCCCCCCAGGTATCATTATAAACATGAACTATAAGCAAGAAACAAACTAAACCCGTCAACGCGAGGTATACCCTCTTGGCTGCCAGACTAGGGGGGCCGTGGAGTGAGGCATGCTGGTACCCCCCCCCCTCCCACACACACACTCACTCCGGAGGGGGGGGGGGCGGGTAGGAGCAGGACACTACAGAGCTTATTACACGTCAGACTGCGCGTATTACTATCCGTGTATATATATAGGGAATATATATATATATTATGTAAAACTATTATGCGAGTATAAAGGCACGGAAGGGAATTATATTATTATGTTATTATTATTAGTCTATTTTCTGCTGATACCTGCAGCCTGCCACACTATGTGACTGGTGGCGCCACCACTCGCCCCCTTCGTCCCTAACGGCGCTCCTAACTTTTCACTCGCGCCGGGGATTTTTTTCTATATTATGTATAATATATATATATATATATATATAGTAAAACCTCTCTAAATCAACCGACCGTGGGACCGAATTTAAGTGGTCCATTTAGGGAGGTGGTCGGTTAGAGTTAGAATATCCTTACAATGGTATTGTTGGGACCCAAATAAAGCAATCGATCGATATAAGGGAGTGGTCGATCTGTGGAGGGGTCGGTATAGAGAGGTTTTACTGTATATATAAGTGAGCAGAGTGACAGTTGGCTCACGGTGTAGAGGAGGCGGGGAGGAGGGAATGTCCACTCCGGAGTGAATAAAATGGAGTTAAGGTGGCTAACGAGAAACATTTAAGGAGCTGCCGTTATTTATATACACATGTATAAATATATATGCACACACACACAGGTATGGTGGATGTGGTGAAGAAGGTGAGTCTGACGCGCACGTTGGACATGATGCAGAATCTCTTCCCGGACGAGTATGACTTCCACCCACAGTCGTGGTACTTACCGCAGCAGTTCGCCGAGTTCAGCGATGCCTCGAGGCGCGCACTGAGAGACCACCGGAAGACCAAGCCGCGCTACATCGTCAAGCCCGACCAGGGATCTCAAGGAGACGGCATCTACATCATCACCGACCCAAGGGAGTACGTCTTCAACCGGCGCCAGCACGTCGTCCAAGAGTACCTGGCGCGTCCTCTGCTCATCGATGACCTCAAGTTTGACCTTCGCATCTATGTGGTGCTCGTGCGGCTGGACCCGTTCAAGGTCTACATCCACGGTGAAGGGATGGCGCGCTTCTGCACGATGCCTTACCGGGCTCCGACCAATAAGAACCTTCGCGAGGCATTCATGCACCTCACTAATTACTCGCTGAATAAGCGCAGTCGCGGATATGTGCACACAGACAGTGATGATGATGGCAGTAAGCGGACGCTGTCCAGTGTCATGCGCAGGCTCGACTATTTGGGTCACGACATGGTGAAGTTGGAAGCGGACATTGAGAAGCTCGTCGTCAAGACCATCATCGCCATCTCGCCCGAGCTGAAGGTCGAGATGAACGCAGTCACACCGCCAGGCAGCCCCGACCCCAAGTGCTTCCAGGTGGGTGTGGGTGGGGGTGGGGGTATGGGCGTGTGTGGTATGGGGGTTGTGTGTGGAGG
>CM059190.1:49260525-49289403 GCA_030323885.1 Branchipolynoe longqiensis | reverse complement strand
ACACTGAGGCCACAAATGGCCCTAGGCGATGTTTGGGAAGTGAGCAGTATAGCACCAAGCCACACTTACTGCACAAGTGGATTCTGGGCCACATACAAGCTGGCTTGCAAGGGGAATGAGGTCACATTTGGAGCACAAGTGGGCCTAGTGGGTCACTAGAGGCATGAACACCATGGTTCACTTAGGGCGTAAGTGGCCCCATATCACACTAGGGACATGACGAGTAGAACACCATGCCGCACTTAAGGCACAAGTGATCCTAGGCCATATCTAGGGCATTAGTAGTCTCACATCATTCTACACGTAGGGCACTTAGTGACCCGAGGCCACAGTTGGGACACAAACAGTATAGCAGCACCATGCTACACTGAAGGCACAAGTGATCCTAGGCCTCACTAGGGACACAATGCCATACTTAGGGCACAAGTGTGCCCATGCCACATACACATAACATCCAAGGCTTATGGCCACACATGGGGCACAAGGGGCACTTGGCCATACATAGGATGCAAGTGGTGACATAAGTGACATTTTGCCACACTTGAGGAACAGAAGTTGCAGGGACCACACTTAAGATGCAAGTGTCACTGGGCCACACTTGGGGCACAATTACCACCTTAGAACACGTGACCCACAAGAGGGAGCAGGGCCACACCTAGCACACAAATCTCACTGGACCACATGTAGATTACAAGGGACACGAAGCCACACTTGAAGCACAAGTGACTCTTGGTCACACTTGGTCCACACAAAGGACCGGGCCATAATTAGGGCACATTGCTGTTGTTTGTTTGCTATTGTTTTACGTCCTAGCAACATCTAAGGTCATATCAGGGCAGGTACCGACTTGTGACAGTGCACAATCATGGTGACTTTATAGTGCTACCCCACTGGGAGACCAGGCTGCTGGCACCATGATCTGATATCCCACACAGTCACATTATACTGATACTGTGCGAACCAGTGCATGCCCTATCCTAATAATGCCGAGCGCCAGACTAGGAAGCGACAAGTACCAATTTTGTGAGATATTGGTTTGACTCGACCCAGAATCGAACTCCTGACCTTCCGCATCGGACATAGGGCACAAGTGATGCCAGGCCACACTTGTCGTGAAAGTGACACTTGGCCACACTTAACACAGAAATGATGCTGGGCACAAACACTGAGGCCACAAAATGGCCACACATAGAACGCAAGAGGCAATTAGGCCACCACAGAATGGACATAGTTTGCCTCAGCCAGTGATCGATCCTTCATCCCGGGTGGCTCTAACCAGCAGGTCATTTCCGCCAGTTGACAGGAAGATGAAAGATATGGAAAGATGGTGCATATTGATGGTGGTGGGGTCTCAGTGTGGTGATATTGAGATTGGTTGAAAGTGTTGAGGCCTCAGTGCCAATGATCCCCTCCTAGTAATATAGAGATAGACAGACGGATTAGTACGGTTGGTTGTTGGAGTTTTACATCCTGGCAACATCTAAGGTCATATCAAGATGGGTACCGACTTGTGCCAGTGCGCACTCATGGCAACGTTACAGTGCTGCCCCACTGGTATCCCACTCAGTCACATTGTCCTGCCACCGAGCCAACCAGGCCTTGCCCTAGCCTAATAATGCCAAGCACCCGGCTAGGAACTGACAAGTGTGAGTTTTTAAGTCATCGGTTTGACTCGACCGGGAATGGAACTCCCGACCTTCTACACAGATTCTGCCACCGCGTCTGCTGAGACGCGGATCACTTGATTGGCTAATAATAATGGCCTGAAGGAGCGTTGGGGTGGGGTGGTTGGGGTGAGGGAGGGGGGGGAGGTTACGGGGAATTGCCCCTGAAGGGTACCATTGTGTGCGACACATTGATTGGCGAGGAAAGCTCAGGGAGACACAGGGAGACACAGAGCTAAAGCCCAAGTCAGACCTCACCGGATTGAGGAAACAGAAACCAGAAACTGTCCGGTGAAATACGGCAATGTACGGTTTATATATGGTACCCATCCGGCGTGTCCGTTCTATCTCCGGTGGTGTCCGGCGGTGTCCGGCGGTGTCCGGCAGTGTCCGGTACAAGTTTTGAACATGCACAAAACTTGTACCCGACACCGCTGGACTGACGTGTACGGTTGGTGTTCATTTGAAGTCCGTTTTGTCCGTTTTGTCCGTTTTGTCCATTTCATGTCCATTACTCATCTGTTAGGTGTCCGGTTTGTATCCTGATGGGTCCGTTGACGGTACTGCAGGAATTTGGTCCGTCGGTTTTTGGCGCGTCCATGAACAGTCCGGTAGGTGTCCGGTTGGTGTCCGGTTGGTGTCTGGTTGGTGTCCGGGTGGTGTCCGGTTGGTGTCCGGTCCGTCCGTTTGACATTCGGTTGCCGTCCGGTTCTTGTCTGGTTCTCATCCGTTGGCTATTCGTTAATGTATGTTTCTTGTCTGTTTAGCATCCGTTTTGTCTGGTGGCCATTGCAACAGTTTGACACCGGACACCACCGGACTAGACAATTCTTTGTCCGGTGGTGTCCGCTGCTCAATCTTGTAAGGTCTGACTGGGCCTTGAGGATTGATCTACGATCAACGAAGTGTTGTGGTTCAATTGACCTGATGCTCCATAGACTCTGCCAGCTGGAAGTCTCCCAGCACGTTGTGTACTTCCACATTGTGATGATTGAGATGATTGGAATGATAGAGGCTCTCTTTACAGAACAGAGAGGTGTTTTTAACCTGCTGGTGCTACTTTACATGCGTGCAGCCTCCTTGCCTGCTGAAGGGAAATGTGAAGATCGGTGCTGTAACTAATACAGCACTGATCAAACTTAGATTATTGAGACTGTCAATTCTAATAGTAAGATGGCCGGAAGACCAGTGCCCCGGCACTGACAAATGTCATGTTCAGATGAATAAATACTTTACCCAAAAAACAAAACAAATAATACCTCAAAAGGTCATATTAGAATGGGTATGGACATGTGGTGGTGCACTTATATGTGTTGTGTAATTTGTTACGCAAGTATTATTTTAGGACGAATGCCATTATTGGTCAATGCGGGTATTGTGTAGGTTATTTAGGATAATACCCGAGATCGGGATAATATGCAATATATCATGACAGCACTGTTATGGGATATGCAAATGTCTCTATACTTATCAGAAAACTGTTCATACATTGTGTGGGCCACACGTATATTGGGGATTTGCATGTGACGTAGGCATTACACTACTCATGCCTGGTGGTTGGATAGAAGCAGTTCATTCTGCTATCAAGTTTATGTAAATAAAACAAAAAGCACAAATCTATTCACTGCTATGATCTGATTCTGTTCTATAGAACCATGAATATTTAATTGGGGGTTGAAATAATGTTATTTATGAGAATAGCTTAATCAAAAAGTGAAATTAAACCCAAAATCCAAGCGATATTGACACCAACGCCATTTTGGCAGCGATATTGTCGAAGATAAACAAAACAAAAAGCACAAACATATTCACTGCTACGATCTAACTCTGTTATTTAGAACTATGAATAATCAATCGGGGGTTGAAATAATGTTATTTATGAGAATAGCTTAATCAAAAAGTGAAATTTGGTCAAATTAAACCCCAAATCCTGGCGATATTGACGCCGCCACTACATTGGCTGTGTTATGCTGTACTTTCTATCCAACCATGATGGCCGACGAGGCACTAGTCATGTGGTGCTAATCGTTTGGCGCAAATCCTCAATAGTGCTGCGCCACTGGGAGAGCAAGCGAACAGCAGCATGACCGAATAGCCCATTCAGTCACATTATCTTATACTGAGCAAATCAGTCCTTGATCTATCCTAATAATGCCAAGTTCCAGGCTAGATAGTTATACCCATCACTTTTGCAAGTCATTGGTTTGACTCGGCCTGGATTCTAGGTGTGTGACCTTCAGGTGTGTGACCTTCAGAGCCGGATCTCAGCCAGCGTTCCTACTGATTCGGCCATCCTGTCCGGTCTCTGAAATTACCAAAGACCCTATAATACTAAGACGGCTCACTCAGCCTGTACTGTGTAATCAAAATGATCAAACCCACCACTTGGTGTGCTGGCTGTTCTCTTGGTTAAACAGTTGCTATGTTATATGTATAAATGTATATATGAATGAGAAAGATGTGTGATGATGGCGATGATGATGGTGATGCTGATGATGATTTGTATTTGTTCATAGCCATTTCATATTGATGTGTATTCATACTCACCTATCTCATGTATAATATAATTGTATGTGTTTACATGTGAAACACCAACCAGCAGCCGGGCTGATCAAGCCCACCACAAGGTGGCACTGCACAATTTACATTACCATGGGAGAGATAGGGAGTGACTAACAAGTGACAAACTTCAAAATCTCGAAGACTTAAGATCCATCGCAACACAGTCCAGCGAATCCTATATTGGAAACAAAGGGATGTATAGATAAAAGCGCATACTTAATGAAAGGTTCCTGCTATGAAGATTCCCCACTTGCTTTTAAACTTTCTGAAAATCAATAATTTAGAACTCTCAATGGAATATCATGAGATTGATGCGGATTGTTCCATTCTAAGCTGAAGCTTATATATCGGTAATTATTATACAATCATGGTTAGGCTACTGTTAAATTAACACTTTTCCGGATCATACTATTTATGTGGGTTTAAGGTGGGTTGCGGGGCATTGTGAGTTATTGTGAGGATCACTGGGAATTGCAATCCATTGTAAGGTATTGTGAGGCAATACAAAGCATTGTGGAGCATTGCAGAGCAATACGTGGAAGTGCGAGGCAGTATGAGGCATTGCGGGGCATTGCAAAGCATCATTAGGCAGTGCAAGACATTGCGAGGCATTAGTGGGCATTACGAGCCAATACGAAGCAGAACGAGGAATTGCGAGGCATTCTGAGGCATTGCAGAGCATTGCGAAGCATTAGTGGACATTGTGAGACATTCGAGGGATTTCGAGACATTGCGAGGCATTTCGAGGCATTGCGAGGCATTGCGAGGCATGGCGAATCAGTATGAGGCATCGCAGAGCATTCTGGGGCCTTCTGGGACATAGCGACGCATTATTGGTCATTGCGGGTATTGTGGGGCATTGCGGGACATTGTAGGGAATTGTAGGGCATGCTGGGGTTTTGTGGGGGATTGGGGGGGTATTGTGGGGTATTGCAGGGATTTGCAGGGAATTGTGGAGTGTTGTGTGGTATTCTGAGGAATTGCTGGGAATTGTGGAGTATTTTGAGGAATTGTGGCGCATGATCGGACATTACGGAGGCAGTCGGGGGTAGTCGGGGGCGGTCGGGGCCCATCGTGGGCGATCGGGGACAGTCGTGGGAGGTCAGGGTGAGGTCTGGGCCTGTCATGAGTGGTCCTGGGCAGTCGGGGTAATCGGGGGCTGTCATAGGGGGGGCGGGCGGCGGGATGTCGGGGTCGGTCGGTGGCAGTCGTGGAAGGTCGGGGGCGGTCGTGGGAGGTCGGGGCGGTCGGAGGCTGTCGTGGGAGGTTAGGGTGAGGTCGGGGCCTGCCATGAGCGGTCCTGGGCTGTGTTATGCAGTCGAGGGCGGTCGGGGGTTGTGTGGTGCTGGGGGAGTTAGGATGTTGTGAGGAAGTAATAGGGTTCCCCTAAATACCCCCCACTCCCACCCCCCACTCCCACCCCTACCCCCACCCAAGCGCCCCCACCCACATCAACCCAGCGCCGCTACACCCACATAAAGTGTATACAGATTCAATAAATAGATTTACAATCAACTATCGGCGCCTGCAGCAACTGCACTGCACTTGTCAGGTGCAGTCTGAGTGTAAGTAGGGGGTGGGTGGTGGTGATGGGGGTGGGAGTGGGGGTTGGCGCCGGAACAAAAAACAAACAACCATGGCAAGCTTAACCCATTCAAAAGACCACCTTAAAGCTGCATAGTCCGATGAAAACATAACATTTTCAAAACCAAAGTAATTATCTAGATTTGATTCTACATATCTAACTTAGATGCTGATGCACTTATTAAACATTTGTCGTCACATATAAGGGGATACTGAGTCAATTAATATAACATGTTACTGCAGAAGCCTATGGGGATAGAGTTTTTACATGCTTGCCAAAATTAATTTAGCATGTTTCCATTTCAAATATCTCAAAAAGTTAGCGATATAATATCAAAGTTACTTCAAATTAAAGTAAGGTAGATTATAATGAACAACCTAATATGTTTATCTCAGAAAATGGGAAAAACTCAAAACCATCGGACTATGCAACTTTAACTGCTTACACAAAATATACCCTGATAGGGATACTTTGTATTCACCACGGTGCCTTACAAAGTTCAGAATATCCTGTTCTTCTTCATTATATAACATTTTTGGTCACTTGGCGAAAATATATTGCATTTTCATTTGCTTTATTCCTTTAGTAGTGGAGTAGTCACCACCTAACTTGTTCATCCGAAATAGACAAGAAGTATATTGGCACTTACTATAGCGTGAGACATCAAGTATAGGGTAGAATAAGTCATGCTGTCTCCTCAAAAGTAGTATGCTGTGTTGCCTTTCGGATTATTATTTTGCTAATAGTGTAGTGTCATCACCTAAACCTATTCACCTGAACTAGAACAAAGGAATATTTCTCCTTATTTTATTTGTTTGTGGAGGTTTTATATGTCCTGGAAACATCTAAGGTCATATCACGTTGTGTACCGACTTGTGGCAGTGTGCACTTAGGGTGACTTTATACAGCTGTCCCACAGAAAGACCAGGCTGCTAGCACCATTTTGAGGGTTTTTCCCCCTCTACTGCGAACGACTAATGGCTCCCCCCCACCCCACCGTGATAGGTTACCTGCGACTTGGCTGGTCAGGAGGCGGGTCGCTTGGATCTGTGACACTGTGGTGGATGGAGATCGGAAATAAAGCGTGGAAGCATGTTTCTTCTTGTTGTCGTATTTCTGTATTGCGCTGACTCTGCAGTAAAGGAGGAACTGGCCGGACATACATGGCCTATCACACATATTTAAATGTCTGATTTAAGGCTTTAAGAGAAAAATATTAAAGGATGATAAATGTAATGGGACAACATCACTAATATATGTCTTTATAACTGTGCACATTTAATTGTAAATTAACAAATTTGTAATTTAAACCTTGAAAATAAAAATATTAAACTGTGGTCAATTTAATGGGGCCATGCATTAATATATGTATATTTATAACTGTGAATATTTAATTTATAGTTGTCTGTAATCGGAAGGTTTGTGAATGGTTCGCATACATATTTAATTATAAATTAACTAAATTCTAATGTAATCCTTTAAGAGAACAATATTAAAGGGTGAACAATTTAGTGAGGCTATGCATTAATATGTCAATAGATAAGTAATTATAACCGTGCATATTTAATTATAATTGAACAAATTTGTATTTTAACCAATATTAAAGGGTGGTCAATTTAGTAATTATAATTAGATTGAACTCGCAAGGCACCCTGAATGTCAAGCACTTGTGGATTACAGCAACGTGTGCCTTCTTGTTTCTCACATGGGGTATCTTAGACCAGCAGAGACCAGACGGGATGGCTGAATGAGTTGAGTCAATGCAATGACTTAAAAATTGATACTTGTCACTTCCCAGCCAGGTTGTAAAATTTCCCGATATTTAGACATTGGAGGATGGTGTGAACTAGTCTATAGTAATTACAATTGTTATATAAAAAGGTAAACGGTATATAGAGCCAGAGGCATTAGGTATTATGTGGTGCTGGTGATCGTTTGCTGAATTTGATATAAACATTATGTAGTTATAGATAGTGTGAGAGGGGCGCTACTTAATGTGTGATAGAGCCTTAGGAGCTCTGCTCACATACCCCCTCCCCTCCAACTGTTATGTATGGATCACTGCACACCCAGACACAACAGGGCACTGTAGCCATAAACAACCAAGGCTTGGATACAAGCATATTGAATGTCCATCCGTTGATTGGAGAATGCCTACTGCTGATTGGAGGAGCTGATCAGGTGTGACAGCCATCTTGGATTCTACAGACTATATAATAATAAAACAAGCAAGCTCCTTCTGGTTCCTTCTGCACAATCTATACTCTACCTTTCTCTTGCCTGTAGTAATTTCCTATTTAGCCTACCTACACAACCACAGCTGCCAGCCGTCGACTTTACAAGGTGCTCCGTATTATTAGGATAGCACAAGGACTGGTTGGCTCAGTGTCAAGATAAGGTGACTGAGTGGGATATCAGGTCATGGTGCTGGTGTCCTGGTCTCCCAGTGGGGCAGAACTAAAAAGTCACCATGAGTGCACACTGTCACAAGCCGGTATCCGTCCTGATATGGCCTTAGATGTTGCCAGGACGTAAAACCCCAACAACCAACCAACCAACCTAGAGCAGCACACAGCGAATGTTCATAAAATCTGTTGCTATTGCTATTTATCCCGCCATCTCAGACAGGTACTTCCTCCGCCTTGCCCCCAATTGACTCTGCTTCTATTGGTTAATCCCAAAGATTTACATCGCTGATCGCCTTTTTACGTGGCATCCATGTCTGGAAGATCGGACTCGTATGACCTACATTATGCCTCTATGGTTCATTTCGCTCTCCATCGATAAGTTACTGCTCTTTGAGGTGGGAAAGGTGCATGTCTACAGAGCATCGGTTCAAGCTCCTGATAAACTTCTCTGCTCTTGTGCATTCGGGATGAGTGTGCAGATGTCTTCTGGTTATTGCGATGTTCTTTTTGAGTTGCAAATATTGGAAGAGTTTGTGTCTTCGCCTGTAGTAAGTGAGCTGAACAGTCTGTGATATAATAGATGGTAGAGCACGGTGCATACAGTTCGCCAGTATTGAGCTAGGCGTTGGCTTTCTTCACCCATCATCAGAAAAGGTGATGATCGAGGACTTGGATTTGGCTGCTCCTACCATCCCAGCAGGGATATTAAAATATGTATGCATTTATGGAAGGATTGGTTGGTTGGTTGGTTGTTGGAGTTTTAAGTCCTGGTACAATCTAAGGTAATATCCGGACGGGGTTTATGGAAGGAAACCTGCTTGGCTCAGTCTTATTTTCTTATGGTTATACTTTTATATCTGCATGTTAGCGTGCAGTCTACTGGGATTTCAGTCCTACCCCTAACCTCAAAAAGTTAGTTAAATAGGGATAATAGAAGACCCCAGCTGACCTGGCTTGGCCTGTCTGTTTACCTATCATAGAAGACCCCATCTTACCTGACTTGGCCTGTCTGTTTAGCTATCATAGAAGACCCCATCTGACCTGACTTGACCTGTCTGTTTAGCTAGCATAGAAGACTCCATCGGACCTGACTTGGCCTGTCTGTTTAACAATCATAGAAGACCCCATCTGACTTGATTTGGCCTGTCTGTTTAGCTAACATAGAAGACCCCATGTGACCTGACTTGGCCTGTCTGTTTAAGCACTCGTCCAACGGGAGCGCAAATTGCTTCCGCATGTGCACGCGACGGTTCGCGGGGGTAAAGCGTTGCTTAGCGACTAGCTAAGCAACGAAAGAAGGTCGGGCGTTCGGGGCCTGACCCGGCAGACGTGTTTATTCGCGCTCTGTCATTTTCAGCCGATATTCGGTCTTTTTCTTATCTAAATTCTAAAACCAAGGTAATCAAATCACACGGGAGAAAAAGGGAGTTAGTAGCGCCTTAAATAGGTATGCATATTTCGCTGGTATCCTTGTTAGTTATGGTAAGAATAAAGTCGTGAGCTCTCGTGAAGGTGGACTGAGACGTTCCTTGCATTCTTTACTATCCTCCAGTATTATTGTGGATTAACCGCTATAGAAAACCTGATATTCGATTGCTTTATATGTAATTAGGGGCCTTAAGCCTAAGTAGGCCTTATGCAGTTACTTACTCCATCTGTGGGAATATAATGACAGACTATAACAGAATTTAACGTAGTGTTACTTCAAGGCGGAAATTAACGACATTAACTTAGAACTGATTATCAGTGACAGCGGCGGCATCCCTAGCCGTACGCGTACTTCTAGAATTATTTAGTAACACAATTAATATACCGAAATGCGAAGGGGACAGCCAGCTAGTTGAAATAACCTAACTTATAGAAGTAGGGAAACTTTAGGCCTATAGGCGCGCTCGTCGGCGAATTGCGTATGTATATGAAACTCTGGCTGGCCGCCTTTAGCGCGGGGCGGACACCGACGGCGACGGACTAACTGCAGACGGGAGGAGGAGCCGCAGCAGCCCGCGGCAGGCTCAGGAATTTCACATGGAAATTATTACATAACATTAACACGTTAGGCTCGCCTTAGGCGGGGGGCAGATTAGCCGAACGGTTAAACTGGTGCCGTGACCAGGATTAGTAAGGAGTGTAATACCTTTTAGTTCACTTTCGATACGCGAATCTAATAAAAAAAAAAACGGCGTGTTGTCAGAAGTGACAGCGCGTACGCATTGTGACAGCGACACACGGTCACTGTCTTCATGTTCCATGACGTGATATTGATAGTTTACGGCGTACCGGGGCAGCATCATTGCGAATGGTGACTTGACCCATGTGGTATACTTGTTATATTTTGCGGCTAGCCTTAATTAATTAGTAGTCTAAATAACCAGCGAGGGGCGAGCCTTGAATCCGCGGTTAAAACATCGGCGCAAATCGTGGCCTGAGGAGCGTTAGATGCACAATAATGGCGTACCCTTGTGTCGCTCCGACTGGAGGAGGCGTACAGGACGGGGACTAGCTATCCCGATATTAGGCTATACGTGCATTATATTTGGTTAGAGTTTTAAATTAAAATTGCTGCTGCGGTTCTCCGACATTAAATGCCGGCCTATTTTTAGTGAATCTTCGCAGTTTGCTTGTGCTAGCCGCATGTTTTTCTTAGTTCCATCGTTGCCTAGCGACATCGCGCGTCGCTGGCACAGGAGACGACGTCAGAAAGCGTTATTGGAACATTAGGGCAGAGTGTCAACGTCTGCCAGACTGTTTGGTCGGCTTTCGTTACGTGCTAGCTTTCTCACTCTTTTTCCTGTATTTACGTCTAAAAGCTCTTTCATTAACCTTTATTTCTTAAATCTCCTTCTTATTCGGCATCTTTCTTTTTGTTCAAATTTTCATTAGGATCTTCTAAATTTCATGTATTTCTATAATTAACCGTTGGTAATAGCGAGAAAATAACTGAAATCAAGGAATTGTTCTATCTGGGCATAGAGCGATTAATTTATTTCAGTTGCTCATTTTTATTCATTATCCTTTTATTCGTACAAAATTCGGAGCATTTTTCATAAATTTTAGTAGATTGTTTAGGGTTTTTTTACAAACTTAATACCATAAATCTGTAATTTCTTTTCCACACTTACCTTCATTTTTAACATTAACTCAGGGTAACAACAAGGTAAACTTCAAAATTTTAGATAAATTGTTTATTACTTTTTGATACCAGCGAAATTTGAATTTCTTTTAGTTTTGGTGGTTTCACAAGCCAGTCGCCTAGGCTCGCAAAGGCTAAGGCTCGCGAGCTGGCTAGGCGGAAGGAACCTGGTGAGGGCCCTATTTCCGCCCGCCGCAGTTGCTTGCGTTCTGCAGCACCTGCGGGGGGAGAAAAGGGCGATGGGGAGGCGCAATCTTTGGATGGCGTCTCCATAACAGATTCGGACAGTGTTCGAAGTCTCGGGGTATCCCCCCTTACTGTAATGGCGGACCCAGTCTGACCTGCCGGGGTTTCGCCCCTAACTGTAACGGCTAATCCAGGAACTCCTGGAAAAGCTGTGGTTGAGACGCAATTTGCGCCCGCGCAAAATCCAGAAGCCGCCAAAAGCGCGCAAATGTCCCTACAGGTCACTCGTGAGGAAGGCAGCCTCTTCTCTTTCCTTCCGAAAGAGAGGACGGGTGCTACTCCGACCCTGTCTCTTCCGCCCCCAGTCATGGACGTGTCGTACATGATACCTGCCGCGCAACATTCCGTGCAACGGGAACAACTAAATGCGTTACAAAAGCGCGAGAGGGAAATCCTCACGCGCGAAAATGAGCTGAATGCCCAATGGCAACAATTTGCTGGGGGCGATGTAAATGCGCACCACAACCCCGGGGTTTCTGAGGGAGTGTTAAAAGCAATCCAACGGCAAGCAAAGCTTGGCCCTCCTAGCAGCGCCAATGTAAATGCGTCTAACGCGGCAGGCTGTGCGCCCACAGCTCCCTCCCTTCCAGCTGGGCAAAATACGCCCGTCGACGGCTGCGCGCAAAACGCGAGCGCCGACTCTTTTGCTGCATACCGTTACACCGGTGCAGAACGGGAACTCATAAAGACGAACCCAGCCATTCGCCGGGCGGTAATGGAGGCATCCACTATCACCCCTGGCATCGGTGCCTCAACGGTATACCGATCTCTGTATTTGCGCGACCGAAATATCAGCGTGCAAGAGCAGTACCAGCCCGCAAGGGTGAGGGCTGTCGAAGTTCCCCCGTTTGACGGAATAAACCAAGACTGGGAGACTTGGTGGGAAAAGTTCAGTAAGGCGATGTCCGTGAACCGGTGGAATGAGACCACTGCGCTTGCGCGCCTGATCCACTTGTTACAAGATGGTCCAGGTCAGTTGGCTGTGGATAGGTGGGAGCAAGATAATTGCGCCACCTTAGATGAATTGGTGGAAGCGTTGGCTTGGCAATTCCAGGGAATGGATCCCTTATCGAAATGGGAACTCTTTGAGAAGAGATTCCAACGTCCGTCAGACTCGGCCAATTCCATCTACTACGGGATGATGCTAGAGTCTGAGGCCAGAAAAGCTGGACAAGGATGTGGAATGTCGCGCGATTTAATCGCGCGCAAAACAGTGGCAGTGTTCATTCATGGGTTGCGCGACCGGGAGGAACGCGACATGATTTTAAAGCAATGGTCCCCGGGTAGACACACCATGGAGGATATTTATCAAATGTTACGGGATCACGCGGCAAAAGCGCGTATGACCCCACGTAACTGCACGGTGGCGGAAATTACTTCCGCCGTGGCAGACTTGCCGTACAACAATCCATATGATACAGTGGATACAGGAATTTGCGCCTATAACGGGCACCCTTCACAGAATACCCAACAGGGTAACGCTAACAAGCGTGAATGGCCAAATAGGCATCCACACTTTAACCCTGATTTGCAGGGTAGATCGCAAAGGGCGTTTCAAACGAACCGCCCGAATCGCTCTCGGAATTCCGGGAGGATTGAATGTTTTAGATGCCGGGACTTTGGTCACATGGCGTATGAGTGTCCTTTGTCACAGCCTCGTTCCTTAGAGCAAGCTATGGTGGATGGAGTCCGTAACGGGTGCGATAATTCGCGCCATGTACCAGAACTATTGGCCCGGCTACAGGCAGCCAGCGGCAAAAATAATGCGCGCGATAATACGCGAATCGCGCGCCCTGTCACTAACAATGTACATGGGAGCAAGCAAATTGCGCCCACAGGCAAGCAATTCGCGCCTAACCATAGCGCTGTTGCTGCCGTACACCATGAATCGGGATCTCCCGAGTTCTTAGCCGATACTGATTTTTTAAATTAGTACCAGCTGCAACGCCGGAAGTGTTGTCAGCTATTATTGTACGGGGAAATCTTCCCAGCGCATCTGTTGAGAGTTGTGCTAAACCCATTGCGCACAATCTCCCATCAGATTCGTGCAATGTGCACAGTGTGTCTACACCGTCTACATGTACTATCGGCGTCCGCCAGGTTTTCTTGGCTGGAATGCGATCAATGTGCGCGCAAAATGCGCGCAGCCCTGAGTCTGATCCGTGTATGGACTATATTTTAGAGAGAACTGGACTAAACCTACACAACATGGATGAAAGAGACCAGTTCGCCATGAACATTTTCCCACTGAATGGGAAAAGATGGTATGTCCCCATCAACATTAGAGAATCCAATGGATTCTTCCTTATTGATACCGGGGCGGCCATGTCCGTGATAGGAAAAGGATTCTTTGATAATCTCAACCTGAATACGCGTAACTTGGTCTCCGACGTGAGGCCTTTAAGTGTAACGGGACTAGTAATCCCACAATTTGGTTGTACAGATATCCCTCTGGGTATCGCCAATCAGATATTTTACTCATCTGTATTGATAGTGGACATACCAGAGGATGGTATTCTGGGGAGCGATTGGATGTCATTTTACGAAGCCAGTCTCTCGCCACATAATGGGCTGCTGGAAATTCTGCAACCTTATAACTTGGTCACACACTGTCATCTACGAACAGACTGCGGTCTTGCGTGCCTGGCAGAAGATGTTACATTAAATGCGCACCAAACGGTGGCGGCATTAATTTCAACCAGACATATAGAAGGGAAGGGTCAGTGCTTAATTGAACCCGACCCTGAAGTACTCAGTTGTATGGGAGTCACAGCGGCTCCCTCGTTAATTTGTGGCGCAGACGGTGCTGTGTTACCGCTGTGTAACACTACAGACGATTGTGTCCATTTGCGGCGAGGCCAGGTCATTGGCAACGCCTCTGAGGCCAGATCACATGGATCCATCAATAGTCCTACGGCCGCCATGGTGTTCGACTTACTCAAAAGAGAACGCGGCGTGGAGGGATTTGGAGGATCCCCAGAACCGGTTTTTCCTGTTGACAGAACGCAATTTGCGGGCCTGCCGCAAATTCCTGACTTCATATTATCCATGGCGGAGGCCACGCATTTGGAGCACGCGGAAGATAAAAAGAGAATCGCAGAATTCCTCTTCGAATTTTGCGATATATTCGCGAAACCGGATGCTAATCTGGGGTGGACAGATGTCGTACAACACCATATCGATGTCGGTGACAACGCCCCCTTTAGGATACCATACCGTAGGCTAATGGACTCCAAGAAACAAGCCCTGGAGGACGAGGTTGCCAACATGTTGGCGGCAGGGATCATTACGGATAGTACAAGTCCTTATAGTTCGCCCGTCCACCTTGTTACCAAAAAGGATGGGACGTGGCGATTTTGTATAGATTATCGCAAGTTAAATGCTATGACGCGGAAAAATGCGTACCCGTTACCGCGGATAGACGAGAGCTTGGATAGTCTGGGAGGACATAAGTGGTTCTGCACTTTGGATCTCCAATCTGGATACCATCAAGTCGCGATGCAACACGATGATCGGGAGAAAACTGCTTTCACAACTCATATAGGTCTATATGAGTGGAAGGTAATGCCCTTTGGTCTATGTAATGCTCCCGCCACCTTTGAGAAGATGATGGCGGAAATGTTAAACGGTCTACTGTTTACTCACTGTTTGGTATACTTAGACGACATTATCATATTCGGTGACACCGTTTCCACATGTCGTTCGCATTTACGAGAAGTTTTTCTAAGACTTCGCAAATTTAAATTAAAACTTAAACCATCCAAATGTCATCTATTCCGTAAGGAAACGGAATATTTGGGTAGAATTGTGTCTAGTGAGGGTATAAAAGCCGATCCTAAAAAGATTGAGGCTATAACCAATTGGCCAGCGCCTAAGTCTCCTAAAGAGACAAAAAGTTTGCTCGGATTTGCTTCTTATTATCGAGATTTCATTCCCCATTTTGCCGATGTAGTCGCTTCCATACAGGATGTGGCTAATGTCGGCACGCAAATATTTGCGTGGGGTATATCACAGGAAAATGCGTTCATTAACCTGAAACGGCTTTTCGCCGATACACCAGTACTAGGGTACCCACGGCCTAGTGGACAATTTATCTTGGACACTGACGCTAGCGCATTTGCCATAGCAGGCGCATAAAGTCAGGTGCAAGACGAGGTTGAAGTACCCATTACCTTTGCCAGCAATAGGCTCAGTGCCTGTCAACGGCGTTATTGTACGACAAAAAGGGAGTTAATGGCGATAGTCGTATACACTAAAAAATGGCGTCATTATTTTTGGGATTCTGAATTCCAGATCCGAACTGACCATCATTCATTAAAATGGTTACTAAATTTTAAAGAGGCTGAGGGTATGATAGGTCGTTGGTTGGCGTGGTTGTCTGAATTTGGCCTCACCAACACGCAAATTACTTATCGACCCGGCTCTCAACATATTAACGCTGACGCGCTTAGTCGCATTCCTGTACGTCGTTGTGGCATACCGGAATGTGACGATTGTGGGGCTCATACAGCAGTGGTTGCATCCTTACTCCTGACTCCTGATGAGGAAAATAGCTTCCATTTCTGGACGCAAAATGAATTGCGTCAGGCTCAGGAAGCAGATGTGACATGCTCCACCGTTATTTCTTTGTTAAATGCGCACACGGTGAGACCTCCTAAGGATCTCGTAAGAGCGGAGAATACAGAAACTATTAAATTGTTAAACCACTGGAAACAGTTAACTGTAGTGAATGGGGTGTTATGCAGGAATGCGCTCGACCCCCATTCTCTCATAACTCATCAACAACTCGTTATACCTTTCCTCTTACGAGAGGACATATTAATATTCTGCCACAGCCATCCCACCGCTGCGCATTTTGGAAGGGAGAGAACCCTAGACCAAATACGCACGCGATATTACTGGCCAGGCATGAATTCGCGTGTGCGCGATTGGGTTAAATCCTGCCCGAGATGCGCACTCATTAAACCAGGGCTGGGAATGGCTAAAATGCCGTTACAGCAACAAATGACAGGCCAACGTTGGGGGCGCCTGTCCTGTGACTTCGTCTCAGGATTTAAGCGCACTCACCGGGATAATTTGGTGATGTTGGTAGTACAGGACCACTTTACAAAATATGTACAAGTCTACCCATTACGTAACCAAACGGCGGCAGTGGCCGCGCAAGCATTGGTGGATAATTGGATACTGATTTTCGGGGCTCCCCTTATATTACACTCAGATCAGGGCAGGGAGTTCGAGTCGGAATTATTCCAGACTATGCTCAAACTGATAGGCTGCTATAAAACCCACACGAACCCTTACTGTCCCAGATCCAATGGCTTAGTTGAACGATTTAATCGAACGTTAATTTCTGCTCTGGCCTGCATGGTCAATGAAGATCAGAGCGATTGGGATTTACATGCTAAGTACGTTGCACACGCATATAATTGCACAATTCACGCCGCTACCGGGGTTACTCCCAATACGTTGGTGTTTGGGGAAGAATTGCGCCTACCATGTGATTTGCAATTCGGAGTGTTAGACAAACATTCAGACGACGCTTGCACACCGGCTTTCGTCCGATGGTTGGAATGTTGTTTCCACAATGCGTATGGCAGGGTGCGTAATAGCACAGAGAAAAGTATTCAAAGAAATAAAAATTCTTATGGGAATGCTGACTTCCCACGGTTTGCAGTGGGTGACTTGGTGTTAAGATACCATGCTCCCACGGCACACATTAAACTCGCACCAAACTGGGACGGGCCTTGGAAGATTACTGAGGTCATATCCGATACGACGGTTATAATTAAGACGGCGTTATCAGCCGCTCGTAAATCAAATACAGGGCGGTTGAAATTGTACACCAGGCGGATTCCGTCAGATAGCCAAGACGGCGATAAATTAATTAACGCCGAGTCGGCGCGGAAACCCGATACGGCGCAATCTCAGGAAAAGACACAGCTGTTGGTTCCCACCACCCGCGGTGAAACAAGCGCCGGGTCGAACGACCGTTAACATTTATTAGTCAGAAGTCGGGGTGAGAGGGGATAAAATTACAAATAGCATCGGTTGATATTATATTTTATATACCCGTACATGCATTACTTGGGGGGCAATTTCATACTATTTGGGTACCGAGGAAGCGTAATTATATAAATACATAATACCCGCCCCAAGAAATGCGACAACAAAATTGCGTTCTTCACTAAGCGTTTAGTCTAAAAAAAGGTAACAATAGCATAGCAGTACACATATCCTTCTTATCGGGGTTCCCGGTGGGCTGCCCGCACGCAAGAGGCGATACAACGTGCCCACCGCTTCTTCGTCCCTCCAGTTGCGTGCACGCCGTCCACTAGCCGTTCATAGTAGGTGGCGCCCCTGAACGTCACCGTGGCGGCGATATCTGCGGTCGGCTCCCCGTTTTGCTCGTTTAGCCGCCGGAGGATGTTATTATACAAAGTCAGGGCGGTGTCAACGGCCTCCTGCGACAAATAAAAATAACGGTATTGAAAGAAATAAATTGGTAATACCACCGGAGTTATCGAGCTATTTCAACCCTTGCTTGTCAATAAAAATAACGGTATTGAAAGAAATAAATTGGTAATACCACCGGAATTATCGACCTAATTCAACCCTTGCTTATCCAGGGTTTCATTACCAACATGGGAGAACACCGGAATACTTCGCGCATCATAAAGGGTGGAAACCAGTATGACGGCCGTACTTTAAAGATTTCCTTTCCACGATGGCGAAACAAAAACTAACCTGATCCGCGTGAGGGCGCGGATGCGCCCTATGATAGGCCGCGTATTGCACGGCCGTCCACCTCCGCCGGGCCTGGTGGTTTGCGTCCACCAGGTTGACACCGGCGATCGTTGCCACGCTGACCCTCCCCGTGTATACGGAGCGCAGAAGGGATAGGGACTCTTCCCTCCGTATCCCCAGGCCGCCCAGGATGTCGGTTGAATACGGCGTCCACGCAGTTGTCCTCCGGGTACGCCTATCCCGGGACGTAACGTCACAGATCCCGGCGCAGAGGATCACGTACTCCGGTCGGAATTCCCTGAAAAGAAATAAGACGTTTCGATTTCCTTCGCAGTTTGCTTCCACGGGCCGCGCATTTTTTTTTTGTCAGGCAGACTTATAATACTAATTTTTTTAATAGTTATAATAATAATTATAATTATTATACAATATTATGAATGTAAATGTAAAATCTTACTGGCTGACCAGCGACCTATTTTAAAATTTCACGTACCGTATTCCCGCCACCGACAGTCGCATGGCATCCATATAACCCTTTCCAGGGTGCGAGAAGACAAGCATCTCGTGCTCCTCCACAAGCCGGTCTAGCAATCCTTGCAGACCGGCACCCCGGGAGTCGCAGATTATTGCGACACGCATATTGTCCGAAGAGGAGGTACCAACAGATAAGTTGCGTGTGTACACCTCAGAGTTCCACTGAAATGTGCCCCAAGCACCGTGCACACAATCGTTGGAACGATCAGCTGTTGCCAGTGACGAAGTAGTGCGTAATATTTACGTCGATTTTACTGTTGTTATTTTTCACACGGAGTGTCGAGCATTTAGATGATTGTGAAAAAATACAACAGAAAATAAATACTGATAGCCATTTATTGTAGATCAGGGAAATTTTATTATAAAGACCGACACGAAATTTGCGCACGGCGCATGTATAGGTAGTGATGGGGACGTACGCAATTTGCGCACAGTTCACCCTAGCGGAGAAATCCTTTTGGACTGTCACAGGGGACTATCTGCATGTGACGTCATGGCACAGTGTTTACTCTAAGGAACGTTCCAAGATATGACTATAACTAACGACAATTGCGTGATAAAATAAATAAATGAACGGAGGATTACATTACATCCACTATACGTATACTATCGTAGAGGGAAAAATAATTGTCCATTAAGAGTAAGCGATAACGGTGATACGTGAATGAAAACAAACCCGGCGTAAACAGCGGGTGATAAAAACAACCCGTAAATAAAAAGATATTATTTACGTATCAACATTATATCTTAACAAATTAAAATGGATATACGGTTGATATGTACCGAAGGTAATCTGGGTTTCAGCTCCCCAACACCCTTATTCGTACCATGATCACCCGGATTAATGCTAAACAAAACTAAAACCGTGTTGGTAATATTACGAACGGGTCGAGTTGTTGACACCCTTTCGGCTACGTAAAAATTATATAAGTAAACCTTTATCGATAAAATTCGTATTAAATTTGTCGTAAAAAATATATATGTTCGTAAATGCGCTGACTAACGATTAGAGCCCCTAATCGCCCCTTTTATAAATGTTAAACACTTTATTAGGGTAAATGTCAGCGCAATACACGACTTCAGTAGATCGAATGAATTCGTTCCAAAAAGGAAAAGCTTCGTGCAGGCGGCCCCGTTACCTTGGGGAACTAAGGCCCTCCGTGACCTAATTTGCGCGGGAACCGGGTCAACTCGGTTTTCCCGCCTAAACGCGAGCCTGCCATTGGTTGACGGCTAGCAGGAACGCGCTGCCGCGCACTGGCCGCTAGCAGGGCCGTACAGAACTTCAGTCTTAACTCAGCTTGCACTGAGTGTAGACTCCACCCACCTTTTCGGCACACTCGTCGGTTTTTCCAGCCTATTTTATAATAGCCTGGGTACTCTCGCAAGTAGGCAGCTACTTTCGTGAGGGGGACCAAGAGTACGCGTTTTTGAGCTTGTCGGTTATCTACACAACAAGTCCGTAACAAATCACTGCTACTGATTCTCGGCCGGAAGACAGGCCTGATCGCGCAAGCGGTCAGGCATGGAATCGGCTGCCTCCGCCTTAGGAGGATCGGGGGAGGGACCCGATCAAAACCCTCTCGTCTGCAAAGTTGTGCGGAAAAGCACCGGTCGGATATCGGTGTTAACAGTAAATGACTGGAATCTCCTCACCCCTGAAGAGAGACTGGTCGAAGGTCTTTCCCTGGTGTTAGACAACGCTTCCGCGGAAGCAACCTGTAGTCAGTCTGGGCCCACCTCGTGGGCTGACAGCGAGACAACCGCCCCTCACGTCAGCCCCATGGTGACTGAGGAGGAATTTACTTTGGTCACCAATAGGCGCCCGAAGGATCATGATCAAGAAGATGAGCCTACCCCCTCATCTTCAGGTAAGTCGTCTAATGTTCGACTTTCTAAAGCAGAGGCAGTGAGACGTTCACCACGAAAACGGTCGTCGGAACGTGTAGCTGCGCGAAATCCTTCCGCACGGGAGGCGGAAGGAAAAATTCCTGCCACAACATCAAAAGCTGTGACAAGGGATTACGTGTCAGATGAGGAGGATACACCACCTGCTGACCCAACTTTGGACCCACTTTACGGTACGATGGCACTTCGTCTCGACCGGCTGGAGAAGGGTGAGTTACAATGGGATAGCGATATCCCAGTTGCTACTATTCCTGAGAGGTATCCCCACTTAGTGAATTGCGGTTACAATAGCCGCACTCTTGGTTCTGTCCCTATAAGGAAGGCAGCTGAATTGGGTATGTTGCAGGAATCTATACTGCGGGAGAGATATTTCGACCCCCCACGCCCGAACCGTACATTAGCCATGTATATGTTGCCCCCAACACCTACTGGCCGATGCAAATTGCGCCTCCCCCCCTGTCCAACGGGAAAATGGGGAGGATTCAGATGTAGAGGACTGGGTAGATGATCATCAATCCGGCCTTCAGCCCTATGTACAGCGTATCCACAGTGTCATCACTGAGGTGCGTGGTCTAGCTAAGTCGCCTTATCGGCCGCAAGATATTGCGCACTTGAAATTTGTTAGGCATACTTTCCGCCCAAAAGACAAGTGTCTATTTTGTAAATACTTCCTGGAACGCCCCAGCGCTATCCCAGAAAACTTGAAACACCCTAACCGCCGCTATAGGCGGTGGGATGTATTGGCTCGTCACATTTGTGAAGAGCATTTGTATACTGTGCCGAGATGGTCGTGCGACGACCACCGTTCCGCAGCGTGCCCGTTCACTAAATCGACGGGTAAACCCTTCTCGACTCACCGAAGGGGTCTCATGTTATGCCATTTAATGTCGTACGGCATTTGCGCCAAGTCGGGTCACAAGCGCCCGCAGTCCACCATAAGGAAATTGGCGCGTGTAGCTCAAGATCCGTCCTTGTCGGATAACTGTAGGTATACCTTCATTCCGGAGTTTAATGCCGAGCGCGGCCGCCAAATTCTCGCCGAGACTTTGCGGTTACCGATATCTGCGCACACTGTAGCAGTGTGCATATACGGAGGCGTCACCTTAGGCGAAAAAGCTTATTTTTCCGCAGGCAGACGCCGTCTTAAAGAAAAGTTAGATAGAGAGGACGGTATCATTACCCGTCCTACCACGTCCGGGGGCCGTGGCCACAGGTCCCGCCGAGGCCGTCCCCAGCCCCCACAACCCCGCCCCTTTAGAGCGGATAAAGTCGAGTCAGGTATTTCTTATGCCTCAGCGGTGGTGGATCCTCCCACAGAGGACCCGCCTCTCGAACGGACCGCGGCGCAAATCGCGCGCGGCGAGGAACTGCAACAGTTTGGAGAGAAGGAAAGCGCACGCTTGGCTGCCCTTCGCCCCAAACCTGCGGCGGCTCCTACCGCGGTACCGGCGCCCGTCCAATCGACGAAACGCAAGGGCGCCAAACCCCTGGATCCTTCACTGCCCACAGTGGGATCCATTCCCGCCTCGCTCCGTCGCGACTTAAAACGACGAGCTTCCGAGATGGCCACCGCGGCTTCAACCGACGCGCAGCCATCCACTAGTGCAGACGCTCCATTCCAGCCGGATTTATCCCCGGCTGCAAAGAAGCGCCTTATAGAGCGTTATAATTGCTTACCGCCTCGCGCGGGACTCCGGCCCGGAGTCAATTGAGACAATGGACTTTTTCATGAATATGGTAAGTTCTATGTCCACTTTCTGGGTAAATCGTCTGGACGCAGTCAAAGTGACTTGCGCGCAGACGATGTGGGAAACTTCTCAAAAGGAGATTGAGAATAATAAAGCAGAGGCGAAAGCCCAAGTCAAGGCGGCCGACGATCGTTACCGTTTTATGATGGATCATTATGATCGACAGCTCCACCAATGGGAGGAGATGAACATGAAGTTCAACTTCAGGTTCGGCGTATCCGCCCTGCAGTGGGACGGCTCTTTTGAGACGTTGGATTTTTCCGGCGTCCCACAGTCCGTCCTCCGACCGTACTTCACTGGTAGTACGGAAGCCGCACAGGTCTCTGCTTCAGGTGACCATACAGCGAATGTGGCAGAGGAATCTACTTCCTCTGCTGCGCCAGCTGCTCCAGTTAACTGGATCCCGGGGAGCGCCACAGTCAAACCCTTGGGACCCTACGTTGCGCGTACGCAAATTGCGCCCCCCATGGTTTCCCTAAAGGGGAAAACCGACAAGCCTAAGGGGAGATCAGCCGTGGCAAGCCCAAATTTGCTGCCGCCTACCCTGAGTCCACACCCATCTATGAGTGTGGATATTGTACAGTCCCCGCCTTTACGTGAGGAAATCGTACCGCTTCCACCCGCGAGGGCGGAAATCGTGCCGCTTCCACCTATCACGGCGGAAGTCGTGGCCCCACCGCCACGTTCACCTCCGAGGGATCCCATTGTATCCCCCGTTAATGTCGAGTCGTCGCTGAGTAGTTTTGCAGAATCCTGCAAAGTTTTTAACGATCAGACCGCACGTGACTGCGCGCATTTGGCGCCGGCTTCCCGTATCACGACGCCGTTGTTAGCACCAGAGCACGACGACCTCGAACAGTTATCACCGTTCACCTTACCGGTAACTCCTGGAGGGCCCGCCCCCCTCAGCGAAACTCCGCTGATTTTTACCTCCGACGAGGAGGGAGAGTATTCGGATGCGATCTCCGATATAACAGTATGTTCGGTAAATATGGATACCGACGAAATCCCGGAACCAAGGGCCGGATCGCCGCCTGCCTGCGAGCCCCACTCACCCGAGCTCCAGGAAGAGCTTACTGTCGATTAAGGGGAAAATAATCCCCAGCGTGAATAGGCTAGGCCTATAATTAATAATGTATTTTATTATAATACATAACAGTAAAATATTGAGATCACCTACAATATTCAAACGCGTAATCAAATAGGTGTACAGTAAAGAGGCTTAGCCTATAGTCGGCACGTGCTCCACTTAAATAAAGTACGTTAACGATAAATATTGCCACTCCTAATACAATATATAAATGCGTACCAGCTATGCATAATGTACTAAGGCTCAGCCTAGAATTTCCCATAATTAACATCAAATAATCAATTTTCAAAATTAGGGACGGGTTTAAACATATTAACATAATTATTCCATATTCTACATTCTAATAAGTCTGATCCTCTGCTAAACCATAACTTGTATATTAATATTCTCTCTTTTCCTTTAACTTCCATACGCATAATTTCACAATACTACACTGCCCCGGGAGCCGCGACAACCACCAGGCGTCGTGCGCGGGTTTCGCGGGGGGGAAACCAGGCGCATTCCAGGACCACGCCCCCATTCACCAAGGCGCGGCACGCGTTGGACCTGGACGGCGCACCCTCGCGAACCCAGCCATCTTCATCTCACGCTTCAGGGCACCACAATGGGTATCGTTTGGGGCACATATACATTCTGGGATTTCGGTTGAGGCGCAAAGGGTATTATCCATTATGTCATGTTAACACAATTACACTAAACTTTTCACACCCCGCTTATAAATATCCTATAATTAGGCAGCACAGAGGATCAGATTTAACTATTTTATAGTCCCTAAATTAATTAATAATTATATCCTTCCGTTAACGTTAGTCATAAATTTTCTCTGGGGGCAGCAGCTGGTAGTAGAAAATTTAATCGTAACGGGCAGTTTATAAATTAACATTAAAATTGGGATCTTTTAAAAATATAACTTAATTAATAATATATCCATACCAAAAGGTAAAATAAAATAATTTAAAAAAATTAAATTAAAAAAAATATATATCTCTAGGCCAGGCGGAAATGAGGGATCATTATTATAAATACCATATTCCAAATTACTTATGTCGAGCAAATCGCTGTAATAACTACGTTCTAAATTACTCGCGAAATTAATTCCTTGGTTCCTTGAATAAAAAGTCAAGTAAAAATTTAACCAAAGTAAAAAAAAAAAAAAACATCCTGCCTCCTCACAGGAAACGTTCCCCAGGCCGGGAAGAGAAAGAATAATACCCCACTATTTCCAAATTTGCACACGTGCACCCAATTTAACTATTTCATCTGGATTAAAACAAAGCATGTAACACCTGCAGAAAACATGCCATAATAATAACATTATATATATATCCTTGTGCGGCCTGCTTTCGGAAAACACTTAGGTCCACACTAAATGTAAAATAACCGATTGTAATATATTGTACATATGTGTAGACTTTGCATATTATCCAAGAAGTAACGGGTAGTACACACCGTCCCCATGGGACGCGAATTGCGCCCAAACTAATACGCATTTCGCGCACGAGGGTACCGTACTGGCGGTGATGCTGGAGTATGGTTCCCCATCACGGGGAAATATTAACAATTAGCATATAACCTTAATAAATTCCCTCTGAGGGCACCAGCTTGTGAGTTGCCATAGTGTAATATAATTTAGCCTTTTTTTTTATAAGTATCTCTTCCAAATTGGCGTAAAAGTTCTCACTATATTCAATAAGGGTTTAAATACGTTTCAAAGTTTCAGAATAAACAAATACCTGTACTGCGGAACATACTCCTGCAATTGAAAATAATATTAGAGGAGATAACATAAATACGGGTAGACTTGTACGTATTTAGGAGAATGGTCCTGAATTCCAAGTCAGAGTTTCACATTTCTTAAAACGCAGTATATTCATACATATAACGGTAGTGCCTTGTGGCGAATACAAAATGCGTACGGTCATGTGCCGATGCGCATTTCTGGAGACGTCGAAATAAACTGAGTTAGAATAGCAAATAAAAACACCGTCAACGCATATCGCGCGCACGACGAGCGGTTACTTAAACGCGCGCTTGCGCCGCCGTGATGTCAACCTTGTCGGCCGATTGCCCATAAGGCCCTGCATACTTAGTCTGGCTGTCGGATTGTCATTTAGGCCTATGCCATAGCTGAAACATCAATAGCTGGCATGGCTCACCTTGTTAAAAGTAACTGGTATACTTATGTAGAAATCAACCGAGTAGACGCGAATTGCGCACTCGCAGCTGTAGTGCTCGCAGCTAATTGCGGGGCTCAGGAACGCCCCTTAAGTCCTAGGGACTACGGCCTACAGCCTGCTCTCTGCATAAGGCACGCAGTTTTGCTGTTTATTTATTAAATCTGGTGGTGGTCCAACATTACCGTTGTCATTCGGTAACCTTTTTCATTCGGGCATATGCCATAGCTGATACATCGATAGCTGGCATCGCTCACTAAAAAAATAAAAAATAAAAAAATAAAAAATAATAATAACTGTGTAAACCTAGATACGTATTGACCGAGCAGACGCAAATCGCGCGCTCGAAGATACAGTGCCCGCATTTGTTTGCGCGGCTCATAAACGCCCTTGGAGTCCTGAGGACTATGGCCTACAGCCTGCTCTCTGCATAAGGCACGCAGTTTTGCTGGTTATTTGTTGGATTAAAACTGGTTGCGAGTGGCAATCCCATTACCTGGTAGGGAGTAAGCGTGGTGCGGTGCCCCAATTGGGAAAATGCGCCGGGAGTATTTAATTATGCGGAGCCCACATGGGTTTTCCCATCGGGAGTACCACGACTTACGGTGCCCACATTTGACTTTACGGTCGGGAGTACAATCTAACTGTACGGTGCCCAAATAGTAAGATCCGGTCGGGAGTATTTTATATATACGGGGCCCGCCGGTTGCCAGTAATGCGCCCTCCCATCTTCGTCTTGCCAGATGCTACGCTATGTGATAGGCACATACTATTGTTGTAGCGCTATCAACTGTAAATCCACCTATGATTTTGGCCAGAGTTGAGTACGCATTGAGCACGCACATTTTAACGCAGCATATATTCTAAATGAACAATCTAAATAAGGAAAGAAATACCCCCAAGCACTCAGCATTGTCGGCGGGTTTTGTCCCCTTCAGGAGTAATCCTACAGCCAGGTCTATGTATATGTAATAACCCATTATATTGCAGATGCAGCATCGTCTAATCGTATCTGGGCTTCCTCCACTGTAATTTTATTATTAAGACAACCCGCAGCCTCGTAGAATTCGCCGAGAACTGGACCGATAAATCTCTTCATGATGAATCGTCCAGTTCAATACATGGTTGCGGGGTGTGTTAAAATTTTGTCGGTAGTTCAATATTTCCTTGCGCTTCCATTTTTAAGATTCTCCCCATTTTTCTAGCCCACGATCTAGTCACAAGTGATTCACGAGTAAAATGCGCAGGGGCGTTTGTCAATATAAACATTATAACGCTATTCATATAAAATTCTGTATGGCGCAAGTAAAATGCGCGCCTCATTCAAATGTTGCCAAAAAGCGTACAGAACTACGCATGATTATAAGGGGCTATTAATTTCTAGTAATAAATTATCTCCGAGGGCATCAGCTGGGTATAGGGAATACAAGTATTTCCCACATAATAATAATTGAATATTTTCAAATTTTAATAACAATATTACTTATAACAATAGTATCATTTATATATTAAACTTTAATATAAATTTTTTCCGATAGGATAAAAACAAAAACACGAAAGCCCAATGAGTTTGCAATGAAGAAAAATCCTTCCGAAGTCATGGTCAACGCAAAATATCTTCCGCCCTTTTGCGCGGAAGATATTTTCCACCCCGAATGGGATATACATAAGCGACGTTCCAACTTTGGATTTTCGGCTATGGTTATCCCATGTTATAGTTCTTGTTAAAGTTGGTATTCAGACTACGAATGAACAGAAGAAAAGTTTTCCGGACAGTAGCAACATCCCCAAGTACGTTCGCATATCGAGAAGTCCGCCCAGGAGTCTTTTTGTGGGGCTTGATCCAGATAGGTCGGTGGTGTAAACAGAGCAGTGTGTGTATTAGTTTGATCATGACACCTCCGACATTTCATTGTTATACGCGGAAGCGTCGGTCCCGAGCGACCGGCTACAGCGCTACATTTGTTAGTATTAAGCAGGCTCGCGACTCACCTCCTATATGCCTTTATTAGGAGGATTATTGCGTTTTATTTTAATTTGGGGTTTTGCCATAGCTGATACATCGATAGCTGGCATAACCCACCCATGTACATGTATATTAAATCTGACATTAATAATATATATAAAAAAAAAAAACCATTGCTCACACAACACATTTCAATTTTAAAATAACGAATATATATCCATATGGCAGCTATGGCGGTTCATGATGAAAGGGAGATCCTGTAAGGAGTCAATCCCCCTGAGACCAAGCCTTGGTTGGCCATCTACCGTTTTGGCGCGGAAGTAAATCAGACAACAGTATTATTTGTCCAAGGGACACTTGTGGATTTACCATTACCTGGTCGGGAGTAGGGGTGGTGCGGTGCCCCAATTGGGAAAATGCGCCGGGAGTATTTAATTATGCGGAGCCCACATGGGTTTTCTCATCGGGAGTACCACAACTTACGGAGCCCTCAAGTGACTTTACGGTCGGGAGTACAATCTAATTGTACGGTGCCCAAATAGTAAGAACCGGTCGGGAGTATTTTATATATACGGGGCCCGCCAGTCGCCAGTAATGTCCTCCTCCTTTTGGGCAAATTAATATCATATACATTTGTGATAGGCACAAATTTGCGCTTCGGCGCATTGTCTTTACTTGCCATGCGGTAAATTTTTCTTAAAAGAAAATATAGACAACATTCACTCAATTATTCCTGAAAGCTATTTGCGCACAGGCGCACCTATAAGTACCCTATTGTCGACTTTTTAGAGGTCAGTTTTTGCGCCCTAGCGCGTTTATGGATGAGTATTTATATCTTCTGATGCACTTAGTTTAAGTTATTGAAAAGAAAAACACAACGAGAAGTAAAATTTGTGCCCAGCGCGGTCAGCGATAATTTTCGCTGAACGCGCCGGGAAACGATCATAGCTTTATTATTTTCAGGTGCTACACCCGCGAGCCTTTGTAGTCTCGCCCACTTTGCTATTTTTCAGACGAACGACAGTACCTGTTGTTCGTCTGGGGGAGCAGTGAAGTGGGTGTGTCTACTCGCCTTGAGCAATTTGCGCACTCGTCCAACGGGAGCGCAAATTGCTTCCG